>ML276454.1:0-19952 GCA_005239495.1 Nicotiana undulata | reverse complement strand
ACTGATAAGGCCTAGGAGGATGACCTCTGCCAAAGGGATCTCTGCCTCCAGATGAGGCACCACTGAAACGGCCAAAATGACGAGGTCTCTTGTCAGACCCCTGTCCACCACCCTGGGATAATACCATCTCAATGTGCCTAGCCACATCGGTTGCATCCTGAAAAGAGATATCAGTACCCGTCCCTCTGGCCATCTGAAGCTTGATGGGCTGAGCTAGACCCTCAATAAACCTCCGAACCCTCTCCCGATCAGTGGGAGTATCATAATGGCATGCTTGGCCAGCGTAATGAACCTGGTTTCGTACTGAGTGACGGACATGGAGCCCTGCTATAGACGCTCAAACTGCCTCCGAAGATGTAACTGGAAGGAAATTCCCTAAGAACAACTCGGAGAACTGACCCCAAGTCAGAGGTGCAGACCTAGCTGGTCTGGTCAAGCAGTAATCTCTCCACCAAGTTTTGGCGTTGCCAGCAAGACGAAATGTAGCAAAATCAACTCCATTGGACTCCACAATGCCCATGTTCTGAAGGACCTCATAACAGTTGTCTAAATAATCCTAGGGACCCTCTGATGGTGTACCAGTAAATGTAGTAGTGAACAACTTGGTGAACCGATCCAACCTCCACAGAGCGTCTGCTGACATGGCTGCCCCCTCGACTGCGGGTGCCATAATACTCGACTGAACTACTCCGGCTGTCTGAGGTGCCGGAGTCGGGAACTGAGTGGAAAACTGCTCTAGCGTATGAATAGTAAGAGTCTAGGTCCCTCCCCCAACCTGAGATCAAGATGCTGCGGTAGGAAGGAGATCGGCCTAAGCCACACTCTCCATGAGTCCCACTAAGCGGACTAGAGCGTCCTGAAGCACTGGGGTGGCAATGAACCCCTCTGGGACTTGAGCCGGTCCAACTGGGACTATCGGAGTAGGAACCTCACCGGCAAAGTCTACATGTGGGTCCTCTACTGGAGCTGCTGCTCTAGCTCTGCCTCGGCCTCTAGCACGGCCTCGGCCTCGGCCCCTCGTAGGAGCTGCAATAGGAGGATCAGGCTGCTGGTCGGTCGATGAGGAAGCGCGCGTTCTCGCCATCTGCAAGAGAGTAAAATAGATACTCAATTAGTATTCAGAATTCAACTACCACGACAGAGAATGAAAGATGTGAAGTTGTTCCTAACTCTGCACCCTCTGGGGGATAAGTACAGACGTCTCCGTACCTATCCCTCAGACTCTACCAAGTTTGTTCGTGATTTGTGAGACCTAAGAAACCTAGGGCTCTGATACCAACTTGTCACGACCCGAAATCCCACCTTCGGGCCATGACTGCGTCTAACGTTGAACTCGCTAGAAAAGCCAACGTTTGAACTAAATAAAACTCATTAACAACTAAAACGAACCAGATAACTAAGGCATCGATGGTCAACAATATGAAGGTTAACAAATTACCAAAAATAATATAGCTGAAAGTGAAGAGTAGAAGGTGACTCCAAGGCCCACGAATGTCTGCGGGTCTACCTCGATGTCTCCTGTATGAACTGATGAGATGCTCCGACCGTTAGTGATCACCTGGTCCGGCTGCGTAGTCTGCACAACATAAAGAAGTACAGGTGTAGCATCAGTACAACCGACCCCATGTACTGAGTAAGTGTCGAGCCTAACCTCGGCGAAGTAGTGACGAGGGTAGGACCGACAACAATATATGTACCTGAGCAATTCTATATAATTAACAGGAAAAATGTTGACGGAAATAAGCAGGTAAGACAGATACGGGGAGAACATGCTGGGGGAAAAAGGGGCAACAAAATGCTAGCACGGTAGAACAGGGTAATAACTGAAATATAAAGATAAAGGCAGGAATTTAACTTCTCAAACAGATAATAAACAACACTCGGCACGGAATATCCCCTCGTGAATAACCTCACAATCACTCGGCACGGAATGTCCCCTCGTGCGTATATAATAACACTCGGCATGGAATGTCCCCTCGTGCATAACCTCACAATCACTCGGCACGAAATGTCCCCTCGTGCATAACCTCACAATCACTCAGCACGGAATGTCCCCTCGTGCTTATATAATAATAAACGATCAACACGGCATGTCTCCTCGTGTGATAAATACTAAACAATCAGCACGGCATGTCCCCTCGTGCAATAAATAATGACAAAAAGCAACAATATCATGTGAAAGTCAACATTAAGAATTCTCAAGTGCATGGGAATACTGAATAAAATTCTATTGTCCCGCCAAGGAGAAATCATCAATTACAAACTCAACAAATGCCGACAAGGGTCTCAGCTATAACCAACCTCGCATCAGAAATACAATTTCAACAGTGTAAGCCTCAACTTAACAAATAACTCAATAACTCCCCACGTCATGAAACAACATCAAGGCATCACTTCTAAATCACCAATTACTCATAGTGCGGAGAATTAAGAACATAGTAAGTTTCATCATAATTGACTCACGGGCATTGCTTGACTGCAACATATAGGCACTCGTCACCACGCCTATATGTTGGACATGAATTACACATAGAAAATAAGACTCTATACCTAATCCCTCAAGCTAAGGTTAGGCCAAACACTTACCTCGGCTCCAAAAATGCAAGTCAAGCCTCAATCACAACCTTTCCTTTAGAATCCGACTCCGGAACGGTATTATCTAGACATAATCAACCCAAGTATATCAATAATGGGTCAATAAATCAAACCCATAGCCTAATTATTTATTCCAAAGCATTCTTCCTAAGATTCCAAAATTAGACCCGGGCCCGCTCGGTCCAAACACGAGGCTCAGGCCAAAACCCGATCACCCATAACCCCACGAGTTAGAATATATAATTTGTTTTAAGATTCGACCCCAAATTGAGGTTAAATCACCCAAAATTCTCAAAAACCCAACTCTACCTAAAATCCCTAATTCCTACTTTGATTCCATGTTTTTAGCCCTAGATTCTAGTGTTTGATGAAGGAAAAATGGAAGGAATTGGAGTTAAAGTCACTTACCCAAGTGGTTATGGAGGTAGAATAGCTTGGGGGTCGTCAATGGGGTTTGGAGAATAAGAGAAGAGTGCAAAAATAAGAAATCCCGTAATGATATTCTGTTTTGGGGCTTTTAAAATAAATGGGCGAAAATGTTCAGTGCGATCGTGGACAAGGGATTGCTATCGCGGAGGTAGCTGGGTTTTACTCTCTACGATCGCGGAGAGAGGAATGCGATCGCGGAGAAGCTGGACTGCACTCTCCGCGATCGCGGAGAAAAGAATGTGATCGCGGAGCATCAGGATTCCTTACACTGCGATCGCGGCCCCACCAATGCGATCGCATAAGGCATCAGACCCCTCCCCCACTCTCAAATCTATGCGATCGCAGCTCAACCTATGCGATCGCATAGACTAAGCTACCAGACACCAGAAAACTCACAAACACCAGATTTGTTTTCATGTTTTCACACCCCGTTAGCTACCCGAAACTCACCCGAGCCATCGGGGCTCAAAACTAAAAACACACACCACTCCCAAAACATTCTACGGACTTGTTCAAGCTTTTAAATCATCAAAATATCATCAAATTCATCGAATTAAACCTCGAAACTCTTAGAATTTTCTCAAACTTCATAAACTTCTAAATTTCCCATTTTTAATCCGAATCACGTCGTTTCAAGTCCGTTTCACACCAAAATTCACAGATAAGACAAATAACATATAATAAACCTATTTCGGGCTCTGGAACCTTAATACGGGCCCGATAACACGGATTTCACTTAATAATTTATTTTCAAATTTCTTTATTATTTCAAGAAATCAATTTCCTTTAAAAATTTATTTCTCGGGCTTGGGACCTCGGAATTCGACTCCGGGCATACGCCCAAGTCCCATACTTTCCTACGGACCTTCCGAGACCGTCACATCACAGGTCCGGGTCCGTTTACCAAAAATATTGACCAAAGTCAACTTTATTCATTTGATTATCACAAATTCCATTTTTCATCCAATTTCAATATAAAGACTTCCCGGCTACACGCCCGGGCTGCACACGCATATCGAGGTGAAATTAATGAAGGCTTTCGGGGCCTCGGAACACAGATTTAGCTAGAATTACATTAGGATGACCTTTTGGGTCATCACATTGAGGAATCTGCTGATGGCGAGTGTGTCTACATGGGTAACTCCACTACAACTGGAGTTATGGGTAAAGGAAAAACTCTTCTTAAATTAACTTCTGGAAAAACTTTAGCTTTGAACAATGTTCTGTATGTACCCTCCCTTCGTAGAAACTTAGTTTGTGGTGCGCTTCTCAACAAAGTTGGTCTTAAACTTGTTTTTGAATCTGATAAAGTTGTTATTTCTCGTGGGGGAGACTTTGTTGGGAAGGGTTACCATAGTGGGGGTTTATTCGTACTGAACATTGCTCAAGAGATTGCTAATAATGCTAGTACTTTCAATTCTGCTTATATTGTTGAGTCTATTGATTTGTGGCATGGTAGACTAGGTGATGTTAATATTGCTTCTATTAAAAGACTTAGAAAAAATGGAATTAATTCTTGCAATTAATGTTGATAATTTTTCTAAGTGTCCTGTTTGTGTAGAAGCAAAACATACCAAAAAGCCTTTTAAGAATGTAACTAGTAGAAAAACAGAATTGCTTGAACTAGTACATTAAGACTTAGCAGATTTCAAGAACACAGTTAGTAAAGGTGGAAAGAAATAGTACATCACCTTTTTAGATACACTATGGTATATATTCTTAAGTCAAAAGATGAGTCTGAAAGCATGTTTTTGAAATACAAGGCAGAAGTAGAGAATCAATTAGACAGAAAAATCAAGAGACTTAGGTCTGACAGGGATGGTGAATATAGTACTAATACTCTAGAAGCCTTTTGTGAGTAAAATGGTATTATACATAGGTTAGTGCTCATTATACTCCCCAACAAAATGGTGTAGCCGAATGGAAAAATAGAACCCTTAAGGAAATGATGAACTATATGCTTTTGAGTTCGGGTTTATCTGATAATATGTGGGGGGGAGCTATTTTATCTGCATGTTATGTTCTTAATAAAGTCCCAAATAAGAATTTAGATAAAACCTTGTATGAGTTATGGAAAGGGTTTTCCCCTAATTTGAAAATTCTGAAAGTGTGAGGGTGTTTGGCTACGATTGGTCTACCTGATTTTAAACAAGTAACTGTTGGACCCAAAACTTTTGATGTTATTTTCATTGGTATGCTCAAAATAGTGCTCCATATAGATTTATGTCTTTGAATGATAGTTTTATTTGTGAATCTAGAGATGCAGAATTTTTTGAGCATGTTTTTCCATTGAAATATAATGTGCCTAGTGATGTGTCGAATAATGCTTCTACATCTATGTCTGTTAACTCTCATATTTTGCTTTCTTCTAGTGTTACTGCTAATGAGCATGAAAATAAACTTAGAAGAAGTAAGAAGCGTAGAACTGAAGCTAGCTTTCGTCCTGGCTTTATTACAACTTTCTTGACTAAAAATATTAATCTTGATATATTGAGTGATGAATTAGTGTCAATCTATTTAATAGAAAAAGACCCTAAGACATACAGTGAAGCAATGAGGTCAATAGATGCTAGCTTTTGGAAAGAGGCCATCAAAAGTGAATTAGACTCTATAGTTTCTAATCACACTTGGGACTTGTCAGATTTGCCTAAAGGTTATAAGCCCATAAGTAGCAAGTGGATATTTAAGAAGAAATTGAGACTTGATGGTACAATTGAGAAATATAAGGCTAGACTTGTTATTAGGGGTTTTAACAAAAAGAAAGACTTTGATTACTTTGACACTTATTCTCCTGTGACTAAGATAGCGACTATTAGAACTCTTGTTTCTTTAGCCGCTATTCATAACTTAGTGATACATCAAATGGAACTTAAAACGACTTTCCTAAATGGTGATTTTGAGGAAGAAATCTATATGTCTCAACCTGAGGGATTTATGATCCAAGGACAGGAGAATAAAGTATGTAAATTGAGAAAAGCTTTGTATGGTCTAAAGCAGGCACCTAAGCAATGGTACGAAAAGTTTAATACCACATTAGTGAGTAATGGTTTTGTTGTTAATGCATCTGATACTTGTGTTTATTCCAAGATGATAGGATCAGATTGTGTTATTATATATTTGTATGTGGATGACATGTTAATCTTTGGCCCTAATGTGAATGTCGTTAATGAGACTAAGAATTTCTTGTCTTCTAAATTTGAAATGAAAGATCGTGGAGAAGTAGATGTGATTTTAGGGATTAAAATCAAAAGAAATTCTAATTGTTTTTCATTGTCACAGTTTCATTATATTGAGAAAATATTGAAAAGGTTTAATTATTTTGATGTAGCACCTGTGACAATTCCTTATGATCCTAGCATACACTTGAAAAGGAATAAAGAATTTTCTCAAACTGAGTATGCTAAAATAATTGGTAGTGTGATGTTTCTCATAAATTATACACGGCCTAATATTGCTTATGTTGTTAGTAGATTGAATAGATATACTCACAACCCTAGTAGTGAACACTGGAATGCTCTTCATCGTTTGCTAAGGTATTTGAGAGGTACCATGGATTGGTGTTTGCATTTTAATAAATTTCCTGTTGTTTTAGAAGGATTTTGTGATTGTAGACAAGTAATTTTTGACCCTCCCCGTGATTTTACACATTTTAGCGTTTAAATATTTAGTTTAAGTCTAATATCGTTATTTTAACTAGTTTGGACCTTTTATACTTTATTTTATCACCAAAATAAGAATTACAAAAATATTTTCTTTTATTTAGTTAATTGATATTTTATCTAGTTATTTTAGTTTATATACCTTTCATAAAAGTCGAAAAATATAAAAAAAAATAGTCCCACTATGTTTCTGAAAATATTGGTATTTTTTATACGAATATTATTTAATTTTTTGCGATGATTTTAACCTAATCCTAATTTTATTTTTAGTATGATATTTGAAAAATACCAAAAACAGTTTCATTTTTTACATATAATTTAGTTTAATTAATGAGAGTGATTTTTACATTATGTAGTATATTTACCTTATATTAAAAGGAATTTAGCTAAAGTTTAGACATTTTTTTAGCCCAATTTTAAGGCCCGAGGTTGAAGCCCATCTATCTTCAACCTTAAGACCTAACCCTAATTCCCTCTATATAAAGAGCACCTAGGACCTAAATAAGGATATAGACCCCATCAACCGTGGCTTCTTCAAAAACACCTTATGTTTCTTCTTCTTCAAAAATCAGCCAAGATACATCTACAAATTTCAGCCATGAAACCTCATCCAAAAACCTCCACTGCAACAACCTGCAACCACCACGAATAGAGCCCTAATCTAGCTGAAATTCAACCCCAAAAACGTCACCAAAATTATCCCAAAAAAAGTCCGCAAAATAGCTCCAAAAGAGCAGCCAAACGAGCTGCGAAACTGCTGAAAAAATCAGTCCGAAAATCACTGAAAAATGATGATGAAAACTCCCTCTTCTTCACCCAAAAACTAGCAGCCACCAAGATATCAAAATCAGTCTGAAATCAACCCCGATAACCAGTAAAAAGTAGCCACATATTGCTCATTTTTAGTCTGTCTATCGCCGAGTTTTCGGCGAGTTAGAATTCCGTTGAGTTCCGGCGAGGTTTTCAGTGCAAAGTCGCATCGTATTTTTAGATTTGAGGTCGTCGTTGAGGCTTTGAGAGTCGACTTTGAGCCTTACCATGTTCAATCATATAAAAGTTTTTGATGCCTTGTACACGTTTTGGAGAATATATTTCAACAATAGAGGTTCACTCTTCTCTTTGCTGATTTTATCTTTTAATATAATTTTATATTGTTTGAATTTGCTGGCCAAGTCTTTGCTGGATACCATGACTGGATTTTAGTTTGGAATGATTATTTTATGTGTTTAAATTTCTAAGTGTGAGCATGATTGTCTAGTAGCTTAATAATATTTGGGAGCATTTGCATATATATCCGCTTTTTGTGTCACGTTTTAACTTGTGCCCGCTTTGCAAAAAAAATTACAAGTGTAACCGCTTTTTCGCATAACTTCAGCATACGGGGCTGAAGTAGCAAAGGCAATCACGCAAAACTTCAACATTCTAGTAGACGGGCTTGAAGTAGCAAGTGTGCTGAACCAAGTGTGCTGAAGTTTTTGTTTGTAATTGATGACCTTAAGCATAGTAGCTAAAGTTTTGTTCTCTATTTGCTGAAGTTTTTGTTTGTAATTGCTGAAGTTTTTGTTTTTGTAACTGGCGAACTTCAGCTCTAGAGCTGAAGTTTTTGTTTTGTAACTGGCGAAATTCAGCTCTAGAGCTGAAGTTTTTGTTTTGTAACTGGCAAACTTCAGCTCTAGAGCTGAAATTTTTGTTTTGTAACTGGCGAAATTCAGCTCTAGAGCTAAAGTTTTTATTTTTGTAACTGGAGAACTTTAGCTCTAGAGCTGAAGTTTTTGTTTTGTAACTGACGAACTTCAGCTCTAGAGCTAAAGTTTTTGTTTTGTAACTGTCGAACTTCATATAAGCTGAAGTTTTTGAAAAAGCTTTCTAACATACTAGATAAATAATCAGATTTCCAACAATATCCAAATAATAAATTTTGGAAACAATAAACGTGAAAAGAACAGAATTATCATTGTCTACTAACTTACGTACGTGGAAATATTCATAAATATTGTCTACTAACTTGTGTAATTATTTATAATTTGTTTTTAAATAATCTGATAAACATATTTATGGCAATCATCCCATGAACTGAAGTTCCATAGCAACACTAACAGCAGAAGAAGAAGAAGAAGAAGAAGAAGAAGAAGAAGAAGAAGAAGAAGAAGAAGAAGAAGAAGAAGAAGAAGAAAATGAAGGAGGAGAAGGAGGAGGAGAAAGGGGGCTGAAGTTATTTAAAAAGTGGGTACAAGTTAAAAACTTTTAAACAAATGGGTATAGGTTAAATGAGGGCGACCAAATAGAGCGCCCCGTGCAGTTTTTACCAATATTTGTTGCCCAGGACTTTTGATGTTGCAACGTTGGGCTAGTCTTGCCGATGGGGTCATTGTTATTAAACATTTAGTTGATAGAACTTTGGGCCTATGGTAACTTAATAGATAGTGGGCTGCCTTAATTTGGAATATATGGGGCTAGAATCAGATTTCTTTAGAGCGATAATGGGACAAATATTAATGAAACTCTACATATCCTTCCACAATGTTATATCCATAATTCATGGACTTCACAATAATAGTAAATCTCTTAAATGTTGCTAGTTGCTTTAGGCGTGATTAATGATAAATCATCGTGACTGTGGGTACGGTTCCCATGTCATGATCACGATACGTAAATCCCATTCGGGTGTGCATTTCATGTGACCCAACCATAACTTCGAATAGTAATAAAATAAACATGTCGCAAATTGCGGGTGCATTTCATGTGGCGCAGTTCACGACATGTACCAAAATAAAGTGTGCGACATCGTAACTTGTTCCAAAAAAAAATTCATAAATAATTAAAAGCGGTATAAAAGGTTAAAAATGCACAATAGGTTTAAAACTTATAATTAATCAGACAATTAGGACAATTATTAATAGTTAAGCGACCGTGCTAAAACCACGGAATTCGGGAGTGCCTAACACCTTCTCCCGGATTAACAAAATTCCTTACCCGGATTTCTGATTCACAGACATATTTAAAACAGAGTCAAAATTTCCTCGATTTGGAATTTTAAAATAAATAAATGGTGTCCCAGAACACCGTAAAAATTCGGGTTGCGACTCTGAAATTAATAAATAAATCCCAAATTCGATTAATGTCACTTAAATTGGAAAAACTCCCTTATCCCACCCTTACCGGAGAAAAAATGAGGTGTGAAAGCTCTGGCGACTCTGCTGGGGATTAGAACCCAGAACCTCTGGGTCAGGGTTCAGAATTCGAGCTTAGAATAAACTGTTATATTTGGCTTTCATTATTATCTGATTTTTATATGTTTGAACCTGATGTGCTAAATGTCGCTTTTTACCGCTTTGATATTATCTAACTGTTACGAAACCCTCTTTTCTCTGAGTCTTCTAAATCATCTGGGAAGTGTGCACTTTGTGTGACTTCTTTTCTGTTAAAGTCATATCCAAATTTTAGAATGAGATTCGGATAAGTTGCAAAGCCGATGAAGCTTCTGTATTCCCGGTACGCTGCCCCCCCCCCCCCTCCGGCTCGAGCTGTCCGCTCGGTAAGCCAGGTCTAGGACAATACACCCAGGATTTAAACCTAGAATAACATACCCTCATGCTGGATCCCTAGTAGGTGCGTTTGCTTGCATCACGTGCATTTGACTTAGGGGACTCAACACAGGGGTTGGGTCCATCTAGGACAGGTGTACCCAATTTAAAAGACCATCCTGATGCATCTTACGTGCTACTTGCGTATCTGTTTGTTTCGGCTTGCATGTTTGTCTGACTTCTGAAATAGAATGAAAAAAAAGAAAAGAAAGAAAATAAGTGAATTTTTTCACAAGTCACGTTTCCCTTGTTCCGTCAAAACTGGCAGAACTACGCGGGTCTGATTCTCACCGGATGTGAGATACGTAGAAAAAACTCATCAATTCCGGCCCCCAATTTTAAAAAATCCAAAAATATTTTCCTTTATTTCCCTTTTTAGAAAAGTCTTTCTTTGAGACCCCAATTTTCAAAAATACAAAAATATTTTCCTTTACTTCCTTCTTTAGAAATGTGTGATGACACAAAAGGTCATCCTAAGTAATTCTAGCTAAATATGTGTTCCGAGGCACCGAAAGCCTCCGTTAATCTCACCTCGATATGCGTGCGTAGCCCGGACGCGTAGCCGGGAAGTCTTTGTGTTGAAATTTGATGAAAAATGGAATTTATGACAACTAAATAAATAAAGTTGACTTTGGACAACGTTTTTGGTAAACGGACCCGGACCCGTGATGTGACGGTTCCGGAGGGTCCGTAGGAAAATATGAGACTTGGGCGTATGCCCGGAATCGAATTTCGAGGTCCCAATCCCGAGAAATGAATTTTTTAAGAAAATTATTTTCTGAAAATAATAAAAGATTTTGAAATTGAATAATTAAGTGAAAACCGTGTTACCGGTCCCGTATTATGGTTCCGAAGCCCCGAACAGGTTTATTATATGTTATTTGTTTTATCTGTGAAATTTGGTGTAAAACGAACGTGAAACGATGTGATTCAGATTAAAATTGGGAAAGTTAAGCTTTATGAAGTTTAAGAAAAATTCTAAGAGTTTTGAGGTTTGATTCTATGATCTTGATGATATTTTGGTGATTTAAATGCTTGAATAAGTTCGTAGGATATTTTGGGAGTCGTGTGTATTTTTGGTTTTGAGACCCGAGGGCTCGGGTGAGTTTCGGGTAGCTAACAGGGTGTTAAAGAGTCAAACATCTTGTGTTTTGGACTGGTTCCTGCTGTCTGGTGTTTTCTTCTCTGCGATCGCAGCCCTGCTCCGCGATCGCAAAGGTCTGTCCAGGTCCCTTCCGCGATCGCATCCCTTTGACCTGCGATCGCATAGTGTGACGTCCCAGTGTTCCGCGATCGCAAACCTCTTCCTGCGATCGCATAGGGTCAGTTAAGTTATATTTCGCGATCGCGACTCCTTTTCTGCGATCTCAGTGAGTTAGGACCAGACTCTCCGCAACCGCAGCCCTTTTCTCGCGATTGCGATGAACAAAATCGCCCAGTTGATTCCTTAAGTCAAAAACAGAATGCTACTACGGGATTTTACCATTCTTTACCTTTTTCTTTTCTCTCCAACCTCCATTGAAGGCCTCCAAGCCAATACTTCCTCCATAGATCTTGGGTAAGTGATTTTAACTCCTATTTCCCCCACTTATCTTCCATAATCACTAGAATCTAGGCCTAAAATCCTAAAATCAAAGTAGAAATTAGGGATTTTGGATAGAGTTAGGTTTTTGGGAATTTTTGGTGATTCAACCTCAATTTGGGGTCGAATCATAAAAAACAAATTATATATTCTAACTCGTGGGATTATGGGTGATCGGGTTTTGGTCCGAGCCTCGTGTTTGGACCAAGCGGGCCCCGGGTCGAATTTTAGTATTTTTGGAAGAATAGTAGAAAATATAAAATTAGGCTTCGGAATTGGTTTATTGAGTATTTATTGATGTTAATAAATTCATTATGTCTATATATTATCGATTCATAGTTGGATTCGAGAGGGAAGGCGGTATTAAAGGCTTGACTTGCACTTTGGAGTCGAGGTAAGTGTTTGGCCTAACCTTAGCTAGAGGGATTAGGTATAGGGTCTTATTTGCTATGTGTAATTCATGTCCAACGTATAGGCGCGGTGACGAGTGCCTATATGTTGCGGTCAAGTATACCCGTGAGTCAATTGTGATGAATCATACCGTGTTCTTAATATTCTCCGCACTATGAGTAATTGGTGATTTAGAAGTGATACCTTGATGTTGTTTCATGACATTGGGAGTTATTGTGTTATTTGTTTCAGTTGAGGCTTTTACAGTTGAAATTGTATTTCGGATGCGAGGTTGGTTATAGCTTAGTCCCTTGCGGGGACGATAGAATTTTATCGTATTTCCCTACACTTGAGACTTCTTATTGTTGATTTTCACATTTTATTGTTGATCGTTATATTATTTATCGCAAGAGGGGACATGTCGTGCTTATTGTTTATTATTTATCACACGAGGGGACATGTCGTGTTGATCGTTTATTATTTATTGCACGAGGGGACATGTCGTGCTGATCGTTTGTTATATATCACACGAGGGGACATGCCGTGTTGATCGTTTATTATTTATTGCACGAGGGGACATGTCGTGCTGATTGTTTGTTATTTATCACACGAGGGGACATGCCGTGTTGATCGTTGATTATTTGTTGCACGAGGGGACATTCCGTGCTGAGTGTTACTATTTATTGCACGAGGGGACATTCCGTGCCGAATGATTGCGAGATTATGCACGGGGACATGTCGTGCCTTTGCTGTTCATTATCTGTCTTGAGACGTTAAATTCCGGCTTTTACTTTTTACACTTCAGTTATTATCCTGTTCTACTATCCTAGCATTTTGTTTCCCCTTTTACCCCCAGCATGTTCTCCCCGTATATGTCTTACTTTCTTATTGCCGTCGACATTTTCCTGTTATTATATAGAATTGCACGGGTACACATATTGTTGTCGGTCCTAGCCTCGTCACTACTTCGCCGAGGTTAGGCTCGGCACTTACTCAGTACATGGGGTCGGTTGTACTGATTCTACACCTGCACTTCATTATGTTGTGCAGACTACACAGCCAGACTCGGTGGTCACTGACGCTCGGAGCATTCCATCAGTTCATATAGGAGACATCGAGGTAGGCCCGCAGACGTTCGTGGGCCTTGGCGTCACCTTCTACACCAGTTCTTGGATTTGTATTTGGGTTTTATTTTGAAGTTGCTATATTATTTTTGGTAATTTGTTAACCTTCATATTGTTCACCATCGATGCCTTAGTTATCTCGTTCGTTTTAGTTGTTAATGAGTTTTATTTGGTGGTTCATGGGATCAGTTCTTGCCTTTAGCAGAGTTTGCCTACAACAACAGCTACCAGTCGAGCATTCAGATGGCTTCGTATAAGGCGTTGTATGGTAGGCGATGTCGGTCTCCAGTCGGATGGTTTATCCCGGAGAGGCTAGGCTATTGGGTTCTTAGTTAGTCCAGGATGCCTTGGATAAGGTGAAGATTATTCAGGATAGGCTTCGTACAGCTCAGTCTAGGCAAAAGAGTTATGCAGATCGTAGAGTTCGAGATTTGGCTTTCATGGTAGGAGACCAGGTATTCCTTCGAGTTTCTCCTATGAAGGGTGTGATGAGATACAGAAAGAAGGGCAAGTTGAGTCCTAGGTATATTGGTCCATTTGAGATTTTGGATAAGGTAGGAGAGGTGGCCTACAGACTTGCCTTGCCACCGTATTTATCAGCAGTGCAGCCAGTGTTTCATGTATCCATGCTCCGGAGGTATATTGCAGATCCATCTCATGTTCTTGACTTCAGCAGTGTCCAGTTGGACAAGGATCTGACTTATGAGGAGGAACCGGTAGCTATCTTAGATAGGTAGGTTCGTCAGTTGAGGTCGAAGAGTTATCCTTCGATCCGTGTTCAGTGGAGAGGTCAGCCTGTCGAGGCAGCTACTTGGGAGTCCGAGTCCGATATGAGGAGTCGTTATCCCCATCTTTTCGCAGACTCAGGTACTTTTCTATGTCCGTTCGAGGACGAACGTTTGTTTTAGAGCTGCAGATTGTGATGACCCAAAAGGTCATCCTAAGTAATTCTAGCTAAATCTATGTTCCGAGGCCCCGAAAGCCTCCGTTAATCTCACCTCGATATGCGTGCACAGCCCGGGTGTGTAGCCGGGAAGTCTTTATGTTGAAATTTGATGAAAAATGGAATTTATGATAACTAAATGAATAAAGTTGACTTTGGTCAACATTTTTGGTAAACAGACCCGGACCCGTCATGTGACGGTCCCGGAGGGTCCGTAGGAAATATGGGACTTGGGCGTATGCCCGGAATCGAATTTCGAGGTCCCAAGCCCGAGAAATGAATTTTTAAAGAAAATTATTTTCTGAAAATAGTAAAGGATTTTGAAATTGAATAATTAAGTGAAAACTGTGTTACCATGCTCGTATTATGGTTCCGGACCCTGAAACAGGTTTATTATATGTTATTTGTTTTATCTATGAAATTTGGTGTAATACGGACGTGAAACGACGTGATTCGGATTAAAATTGGGAAAGTTAAGCTTTATGAAGTTTAAAAAAAATTCTAAGAGTTTTGAGGTTTGATTCGATGATCTTGATGATATTTTAGTGATTTAAATGCTTGACTAAGTTTGTAGGATGTTTTGGGAGTCGTGTGTATTTTTGGTTTTGAGACCCGAGGGCTCGGGTGAGTTTCGGGTAGCTAACGGGGTGTTAAAGAGTCAAAAATCTTGTGTTTTGGACTAGTTTCTGCTATCTGGTGCTTTCTTCTCTGCGATCACAGCCCTTGCTCCGCGATCGCAGAGGTCTGTCCAGGTCCCTTCCGTGATCGCATCCCTTCAACCCGCGATCGCATAGTGTGACGTCCCAGTGTTCCGCGATCACAAACCTCTTCCTGCGATCGCATAGGGTCAGCTAAGCTATATTCCGCGATTGTGACCTTCTGCGATCGCCGTGAGTTTGGACTAGACTCTCCGCGATCGCAGCCCTTTTCTTGCGATCGCGATGAACAAAATTGCCCAGTTAATTCCTTAAGTCAAAAACAGAATGCTACTACGGGATTTTACCATTCTTTACCTTTTTCTTTCCTCTCCAACCTCCATTGAAGGCCTCCAAGCCAATCCTTCCTCCATAGCTCTTGGGTAAATGATTTTAACTCATATTTCCCCCACTTTTCTTCCATAATCACTAGAATCTAGGCCTAAAATTCTAAAATCAAAGTAGAAATTAGGGATTTTGGGTAGAGCTAGGTTTTTGGGAATTTTGGGTGATTCAACCTCAATTTGGGGTCGAATCTTAAAATAAATTATATATTCTAACTTCTGGGGTTATGGGTGAACGGTTTTTGGTCCGAGCCTCGTGTTTGGACCAAGCGGGCCTAGGGTCGAATTTTAGTATTTTTGGAAGAATACTAGAAAATGTATAATTAGGCTTTGGAATTGGTTTATTGAGTATTTATTGATGTTAATAAATCCATTATGTCTAGATATTATCGATTCGGAGTTGGATTCGAGAGGGAATGCGGTATTAGAGGCTTGACTTGCACTTTCGACACGAGGTAAGTGTTTGGCCTAACCTTAGCTTGGGGGATTAGGTATAGGGTCTTATTTGCTATGTGTAATTCATGTCCAACGTATAGGCGGGGTGACGAGTGCCTATATGTTGCGGTCAAGTATGCCCGTGAGTCAATTGTGATGAATCATACCGTGTTCTTAATATTCTCCGTACTATGAGTAATTAGTGATTAAGAAGTGATACCTTCATGTTGTTTCATGACATTGGGAGTTATTGTGTTATTTGTTTCAGTTGAGGCTTTTACTGTTGAAATTGTATTTCGGATGCGAGGTTGGTTATAGCTGAGTCCCTTGCCGGGACGATAGAATTTTATCGAGTATTTCCCTACACTTGAGACTTCTTATTGTTGATTTTCACATTATATTGTTGATCGTTATATTATTTATCGCACGAGGGGACATGCCGTGCTTATTTTTTATTATTTATCACATGAGGGGACATGACGTGTTGATCGTTTATTATTTATTGCATGAGGGGACATGCCGTGATGATCGTTTGTTTTTTATCAGACGAGGGGACATGTCGTGTTGATCGTTTATTATTTATTGCACGAGGGGACATGTCGTGCTGATTGTTTGTTATTTATCACATGAGGGGACATGTCGTGTTGATCGTTTATTATTTATTGCACGAGGGGACATGTCGTGCTGATTGTTTGTTATTTATCACATGAGGGGACATGTCGTGTTGATCGTTGATTATTTGTTGCACGAGGGGACATTCTGTGCCGAGTGTTACTATTTATTGCACGAGGGGACATTCCGTGCCGAATGATTGCGAGATTATGCACGAGGGGACATGTCGTGCCTTAGTTGTTCATTATCTGTCCTGAGACGTTAAATTCCGGCTTTTAGTTTTTACACTTCAGTTATTACCCTTTTCTACTGTGCTAGCATTTTGTTTCCCCTTTTACCCCCACCATGTTCTCCCCGTATCTGTCTTATTTGCTTATTTCCGTCGACATTTTCCTGTTATTATATAGAATTGCACAGGTACATATATTGTTGTCGGTCCTAGTCTCGTCACTACTTCGCCGAGGTTAGGCTCGGCACTTACTCAGTACATGGGGTCGGTTGTACTGATGCTACACCTGCACTTCTTTATGTTGTGCAGACTACGCAGCCGGACCCGGTGGTCACTGACGGTCGGAGCATTCCATCAGTTCATACAGGAGACATCAAGGTAGACCCGCAGACGTTCGTGGGCCTTGGCGTCACCTTCTACCCTTCACTTTCAGCTTTGTCTCATCTTATAGTTCAAAGACAGTCATATGTACTTATTTTCAGACCTTTGTTTTAGTAAACTCTTAGACAGTTCGTGAGTATGTGACACCATTTCTCGGATTTGTATATGGGTTTTATTTCGAAGTTGCTATATTATTTTCGGTAATTTGTTAACCTTCATATTGTTGACCATCGATGCCTTAGTTATCTCGTTCGTTTTAGTTGTTAATGAGTTTTATTTAGTTCAAACGTTGGCTTGTCTAGCGGGTTCAACGTTAGACGCAGTCACGGCCTGAAGGGTGGGATTTCGGGTCGTAACAAAAAGTCTTTCTTTTAGACCCCAATTTTTCAAAAATCCAAAAAATATTTTCTTTTAATTCCTTCATTAGGAGTATTTTTTTTAGGAAATTCCAAACAAATAAAAGATAAAAAAAGAAGTTTTAGAACCCAAAAATATTTTTTCATTCGAAAAAAAAAAAAAATCAAATCAAAATCCCAACAAATATATTCTACCTTTTTATTTTCCTCAATTTTCAAATAAAAATATAAAAAAGAAATTTTCTTTCATTCCTTCTTTAGAAGTCTTTCCTTAAAAAAAGTACCAAATAATAAAAAATTAAAATCAAAATATTGACGTTTCCAAACTTGGTTCTGAGGGTTCGAACCCACGAACTACTTGTTATGTGACTAGAATTGGTGATGCACATGCCAAGTGACGGGCGTGCGGGCGTGCGGGCGTGCACCGTGAGACTTGTGCCCTGGTTCATCCCATGGCACCGTTTAGTGATAATTCCCAGATGATATTTGTGCTTCTATCAGTGTGAATAATGTGAACATGTTAGGAATCATGATAAACTTTGTATATTAAGGCTTCACGCCGATACTGTTGAGACCGGAGCGGTTGTTTACATGCAAACATGCTGGAAATCATGCTTAGTAGCTAAGGCTTCACACCGAAAATGCTCAGACCCGAGTGGTCGTATATTGCTGTCTCCATATGTGGTTATTTGATTTCATATACTCAGTCTTGTCAAAGCATATAATTTTTATTGCCTCAGTCTCGGTAATTGTTGATTCTTGTACATTTACCATTGTTCGGGCTAATTCATGCATCTGTTAGCCCATGTGAGCGAGACTGGAGAGTAATGATCGAGTGACGCCAAGAGCCTGTTATGTAGAGACAATTATGAGATCGGACTGCACACCGCAGCGATACTCTGATCATGCTTTTGTTGGCATGATATAGCGCTTGGGCTAATAGGATCCCCTCCGGAGTCTTTACACCCCTAATGAGCGCATTGATATTTGAGGGATGGATCTTCTCTGGACATGGATCTTGTCCGAAGCTGATGATATTTGATGGATGGACCTTCCCTGGACATGGATCTTGTCCGAAGTGATGATGTGTGAGGGATGGATCGTCCCTGCGCATGGATCTTGTCCGAGTGTTGTATTCCGGAGATGGATCATCTCTGTGGGGCTGTATTGGCCCTTTTTCCTCAGTACTGAGTGACTACGGTCACCGGTGTTTATGCATATTTCGGGATGGATTTTCCCTGGGCCTGAGAGCCATATACAATACTTAGTGGACTTCTGTGTGACAGTTGTGAGCACTATGTGCATTCCCACACTGTTCATATATTGGCTTGTAGAGTATACTGAGTTATACATGGGATACTAAACAAATTTGGCATATTTTGTTTTCATTCTCTGATAAACTGTGAACATGACTAATTTCTGTACACTGTATTATCCAATTGCTAAGGTTTTGTTCGTCACTACCTCTCAGCCCATAGTTTGGCTTCGTTACTTCTGAGTTGGTGTACTGACGTTACCCCATGCATAGTGTGTGCATCAGGTACATCGGGACCCGGTAGTGGTCGCTGATTTGCCGTCAGAGTTCCGTTGGAGTCATCGAGGTAGCAGTTGGTGATCGCAGCCTCGATTATTTCCTTCTCTCTCTCCCTGACGTATTTATTTATTCAGAAAGCTTTATGTCGGCTCTGTATTTTGATTTTTTTTTTGATATAGTAGATCATGAATCGGTGACACTAGATCTGGGATCAAGTTTTCTTTTACGTGTGTTATTAATGATGTTAACCCTTAAATGCTTTATTAAAATGAGACTCTTGTTGTAAATATTGAGATTTTCGTGAAAATAAATTTAAGCAAATGAAATGTATGGCTGGCCTGATTTCACGATAGGCGCTATCACGACTGGTTACTTTGGGGTTGTGACAAGTTGGTATCAGAGCACTAGGTTAAATAGGTCTCACCAGTCATGAGCAGGTTTAGTACAGTCTTGCGGATCAGTACCGAGACGTCTCTACTTATCTTCGAGAGGCTACAGAACCCTTAGGAAAAAATCTCACATTCTTGAATTCTTGTCGTGCGAATCCATTTATTTAGCTGAATGCGTAACTCTTTGAATCCCTTTCATGTATTCGAATGCGCACGTGAGAGCTCGGTATCAATTGTGCATCGACGTCTTGTGACTTCCACGGGTAAGGTGCGAGATGAGATTTTAGCACGTTGATAATGGGCCAGTATGTAGAACTTGAGGCCGGGATTTAGTTTGTGGCTTAAGTGCTGAGATTTCGATTGTGTGAGCACATGCATTTGGGACTTATATGTCCGTCCCAATCCTCATTTGTGGGATTTTGTGACCGGATGACTATGGGGTGAGTGTGATTCGATGGTGAGATGTGTCCAGATGGTTTGATTGTGACAAAGAATTAATTGGCTGGATTTGTAGCAAGGATTATGTGATTGACTTCTGTCTCGAGTTGGCATATGGCCTCGAGTTGTGAGTGTATTGAAGGACCTCTCGTGTAGTTTAGTTGTGGAGGGAATGTGATGACCCAAAAGGTCATCTTATGTAATTTAAGCCTTATCTGTGTTCCGAGGCTCCG
>MDKH01138908.1:0-17025 GCA_005239495.1 Nicotiana undulata | reverse complement strand
TAGAGTTGTGCCTTCATTTTCATCTGAGTCATCCTGGTCGGGGTTTGGCACGACCATTTCGTCGTCCCAGTTTTGAAGATCATGCACCATCTTCTTCAAATTATGCTTAAATATTGAACCTTCACGCTAGTGCCCAGTGCTATATCACAAGCAATGTCAAAATACTTCAACATGCTCCTGTATGTCTTGTATTCCGGTGTCATGCTAGGGTAACCAACTTGATGGAACCGATTCAAGTGTGGCCTGATAACATCTCTTCTCCACCTTGTCAGTATATACCTTTCATCAATTTTATCAATCTTCTTGTGCGACATGATCTTGAGTATATGGCAACAAAGTATCCCTCTAGACTCAAACCATTTGCAATTGCAGCTAAAATAATCGCCGATAGGTATATATTCAACAATGTAGTCAACTGGATTTCCATTATTTTTTTTTAAAAACTGAATAATCACTAACGATGAATTTTACAACACCAGGGACAACTTGATGATCGTTGGGGCTGCTGACTTCACAATGGTACAATTTCCTTAGTTGTGTCTTGAAAAATTCATACACTGTACGCGTATAACACTGAATTTCCTGCTCCTCCCACTTGAATATTGACTCACACACAATTTGAAAGCCCTTTGATCTGAATTCCGCTTCCAACTCTTTCTCATGCTTAGCTCTTAGAGCTAACTCATACTGGTGAACAAACATCCTAAGAGTGCTTTGACGGGTAATATATCCATCGAAGAATGCATGCATCCCCTCACTTCTTTGCGTAGATATAGCTTACCAGCCCAAAAATACACATCAAGGTACACATGAACCCATTTTTCTTTCTCAGAGTAAAGCTTGTTGAACCAATTCCTTGTATGCAAATTATACCTTGCAATATATTCTGCCCATTTTGTCTCAAAAACTTCAACACTGATGCTATCAAGGACCATGGATTTGAATTATCCACGTGCAATTTTAGAAGGACGAACACCACTTAAGTAAAGAGGCAACTTTGAAAATATATGCCAAATACAATACCTATGTATTGTATTTGGCATCACCTCAGCAAGGGCTACCTTAATGCTCTGACATTGATCAGTTATTATCGCATCTGGATGAATATTTCCCATGGCATCAAGCCAAGTTCTAAAAACCAATTTATAACTATCGATATCTTCATGAGACATGAGAGCACATCCCATTAAAATGGACTGCCTATGGTGATTGATGCCAACAAATGTTGCGCATGGCATATTATATTTATTCACAAGGTACGTCGTATCAAAGCATATTGCATCATGGAATTGCTCATATGCCGACTTACAGTGCGAATGCACCCATACCACATTTCGAAGCCTACAAATATTATCAACGTCTTTTGAATAAAAAAACTCCCTATCCTTTACTTGCATTTCACGAAAAAAGTTGAGCAGCGACTGCGCATCCCCTTCTTTCATTTCAAAATTCCTGCTCTTCAAAATATAGTTTCTACAATCCTTTGGAGTGCAACCCAGATTTTGAGGTCCACCACGTTGAACCTCAGCAAGCCTAATATTCTTGGAGGGTCTAATGCCAGATATATCGTGAGCTACAAGATCCCTCTTCAAAGAATCACAAACAGACCTATGTCCAGCCATCAATCGTGATACGGATAGGAGCAAATCATGGTTGTGATCGTGAACGACCTTTGAGACGCGCCAACAACCATAATCATCCAAAACAGCAGCGAGCCTAACTTTACAATCGTTACTCTTGGTGGTAAACTTGGTTCGGCGAATCCTAGCCCTATCACAACAGAAAGTTACGTATTTGGCAGTGGCACCACCCTTCTTGTTGGAATTTCTTTTGACGACGGAGAATCCTTTCAGTCGAGCATGTTCTTTGAATGCAAACAAAGAATCTTTATCTCTAAATCGCATTCCAGAGATAGGACCTACAACCACATCCTCTTCGGTGATTTCATTCTCGACTTCCCGATCAACATCACATAACTCTAACTCATTTCCTAAAACCTGCTCCTCATCATCGTTAGTTTCTCCGTGATATTCTCCATCGTGTTCTTCTTCATCATCATCATCATCTAAGTGCACAACATTGTTGAAACTGCCGTGAGAATCAACATCGACCCATTCGTATTCATTCAACAAACTATCGTCCGATGTCATCCCTAAAGATCTATACAACTCATCCCTAACCCGATCAAACCTAGGTTGTTGGTTCATATTCGTGGTTGTTGTATTTGTATTGTGTTTATTTGGATTCATATTTTCTTGCACCACCGAATTTTCTTGGTTTGAATCCTTTTTTTAGATAGGGTAAAGTGTCCACTTGACTTGGTTTGATATGAAGGAAGTATAATAAATCGTATATACCGTATTTGTTTTTAAGAAAGGAAGAAAATATAATAATTTGTATACACACTAAATAGTATAATTTGTATAATGATAAAATACACATAAATACAATAGAAATACAAAATATAATACAAGACTCTTCAGCTCCCCCATTTAATTGTGCATAATTCAAGGCTGGGAATTTAATTTTGTGTTTTTGGAGGGGAAAATGTAAGCTTATTACATAGAGGGGCTTGGATGTCTTTTCACTGGTGTGGCCAAAGTTGGGTCACACCAGTTGGGCCGTTTAGCAGCTCTCATAAATTAATTGTTTATCTAGTAGTGAACAAATTAAGTATAATCTAGTCGTACCAATAGGAGCCTCGCATAATAAGTGTAGGTTCAATTACTTGTACCCCTTTCCCTGCTTCACCTTCTTTAAAATACCAATGTAGTAATAAATAATAATAATAAATAAAACTTAAAATTAACCGTAGTAATAGGGGTTGGATTTTATGTTTAATCATCACGAGGGAGCCGCACTAATTTGGGCGGAATTTAAGCATGGAGCTTTGTGTATGTGTCTCCTTATAAGCTTGAAACTAATACCATATCCACGAAAAGAAAAATACAGAAAAGAAGAAAGAGAATTGACCGATGCTTTTGGCCTTACTCAATAATATAAAAACAATGGAAGAAGGAAACTAAAGATAACCAGAAGTCCAAATATTGATCCTCTTTTCTAGCAAGACCAAAATTGGTTCACCAATATTTACTAAAATGTCGGCAACTAATGAAAAGAGAACGGAAAGAAGACTACTCCCCCGTCCAAAATAAGTGATTTTTTTGTCTGTTTTCACGCAGATTAAAAAGTCCATATTTTAACATTAATTAACAATGAAATTGATCATATTAATATTTACTATCTCACATAAATATTCCTAACACATACTCCAACACTATTTACTCCAACGATAATGTTAAAAAAAAATTAATTTATTTTTAAAATCTAAAAAAATCACTTATCTATGTGTTTTCAACTTTGGCAAGCAAATAAAAAATATCGACCAACAACCATAAAAGAGTCCTCTTAATTCCAAACTCATTTGTTCATTCCCACGTACTTGCAATTAATTCCAACGGCGGCAGAGACAAAGAAACAATTCCTTAGGGACTGAAATTATGCAGCAATTGGTGTGTACAACTTTGAAGATATACATGCTTTCCTTTCCTTTTACGTAATTGTTTAATCCCTTCTGACATACTTTTTGAGCCAAAAGAAGATTATAAATGGCCAAATGTGCATGAAGCAGCGCAGGAATTAGCGCGATTTGCTATAGGATTTTTGGAAACAGATATAAAACTAGTTACTTGGCCTTCCCAATTCTCTGCGCCGAACAGGACAATACAAAGCACTTATATATATATATATATAATATATATATAAAGTTATTGTCGATGTCCATTGTTCCCATTACTTGCATTCATAACATAAATAACCTTCTGCTACTTTTTATTTTTATGATTATAATTTTTATACCTGCATAATTATTCTGTGATCTTATCCCATGATCCCAATTATTAATGTCATGTTTAAGGCTACATTTTTGTAAGCCTCTATACAATAATATAAATAGAGGCATAAGATGTACTCCCTCCGATCCAAAATAAGTGATTTTTAAAATATTTTTACACATATTAAGAAATTCATCTTTTAGCATTAATTAGTAATGAAATTGACCATACTAACCTTTACTATCTCACATAAACACTCCTAACACGTACTCCAACACTATTTACTCCAATGACAATGTAGGAAACAAATAATTAATTCATTCTTGAAATATGGGAAAAACACTTATTTTGGACCACAAGAAAAGACTAAAAATCACTTATTTTGGACCGGAGGAAACAATATGGGATACACTTGAATGAAATAAAAATCTCTCTTTCCTCTCTACTTGTTTTATCCTCCTACTATTATCATTTTAGATTCTTAACACAATATCAGCACTTAAATACTATATCTTTTTTTATTGTCTTGATTGTTGCTGGATATTAAACGAGACCAAGTGATCAGAGTAGTGCTTCTTAGTTCTTACGTAATGCTCTTTCTGCGTTTAATTTATTATTGTTCCACTGAGCTACTTATTTAATTCAAAAACTAGATTTTACGGTCAAAGCTAGTATTAGAAAAGACCGGGCTATTAATAACAAAAATTACTTCAATTTCTTGGTAACATAAAGAATATGGAAAATACGGAAATAATGAGTAAGAAAAAAAAGCTTATTGTTGATTGCTAATCTCCCTCAGAATCGCGGTTTGGACACTTCAATAAAGTTAAAGACTGGTTGCATATATTAAAAAAATATTCAGGTCGTCGTACAAAATGAGGTATGAGTCCTTACATAAGGATACACAATTGTAACGGTTTTCCTACTTAATTTTGGCTCGTTAATGGCATTAATTGCCATGATTGCCAATTACCATATTTAATTGCAGTAGTTACAGTAATAACTAAGGATCACCCGTAATCAAAGTTAATGTAAATTCCCCTTTCATATTTATAACATATTCGTGAATTTTTCCTTTTTACGGTTCTCATTCATCTCGTGCCTATTTCTTCTTTGCCAGATGTTAGAACCCGTACCTCCTCTGACGGGTATTTCATCTGTGCCTTTTCGTTTTCTTTTATTGACCCAATTGTAAATGACACTTCTCACCTCACTGATGGTCCATGTGTCATGCCTCTTTTCCACCAATACATATAGTTTTCCCACTTTCTGAATATTCTTAACTGAATATTCGGGAAGTGGTAAGCTTTTATAGCGGGAATATCTTGTCGCCTCTTCCCAACTATCATAATTCCTTCTTCAAAATTGATGAGATATACATTATGTCTATTTAATGCCTAGGACATGTGTCTTGTTGCAGTTGTTCTGCAATTTTCAGTGTTTTTTTAAGGTTTTTCTGTAGTTGCATCAGTCATGAAGTGACGGTTCCATGATGACAGTTCATAATGACAATCTCTGATGACGGTTATTTCGCCCTATAAATACCTTATTACGCTCAACTTTGAAAATTCCCTTCTTCTTTCCTGCATTCATACTTTTAACTTCTCTTACAGTTCTTCTTTTTTCTTCTGTATCTTCAACATTAAAGATGTCTTCTCGTTCTTCAAACCCTTCTTCATCATCAGACCCTCGTAAGGTAGTGATCATTGATGAAAACCCCCTACCTCCACTAGGAGTAGAAGAGGTGGCAGATACATACCTTAGGTTCTTTGTCTACCCGTAGTTCTACCCCTTCTCAGAGTGGTACTACCAAGCCTTCTTCCTCTCGGGCTAGAACTTCCATAACCCCAAGATCTTCCTTTAGAGGGAGAGATCGTAAGGAGCCTATGCGAGAACCTGTTGTATATGAGATTGTCCCTCAAGAATTTTTCTTCATATCGGATTGTGAATCTATGAGAAAACATGTTTCTTCCATAGCATACCTTATTACTGCTGATCACTACCCAAGTTTGATTACTCTTGGCCTCTTTACCTTGGTTCGACGTGAATGCTATTGGAAACCTAATTTCCCAGTGATGACCCCTAGTGTTGATTACAGAATCACCTCTTATCATGAAGGCTATTCTTTTGTTTATACCTACCCTTTCACCTTAGGGTTTAACCCTCCTATTGATCCCGTGATTACTGAATTTTGCCGCTATTTCAGTGTCTATCTCGGTCAAATATGTCCAATTATGTGGGAGGTAGTTGTTTGCCTTCGTTACTTATCAATTTTGGTTTTTGCTCCTTTCACCTTTCGTCACTCACTCCACTTGTACTCCCTAAAGCTTTTTCGCAGGGGTGTTTTTTCTCTCGTGGCAAAAAGTAAAAGAGTTTTAGTTAGCCCCAATGATGATCGTGACCATGACTGGTATGCACGGTTTGTTGTTGTTCCCACTCATGAATTAGTGGGTGATGAGAATATTCCCTTCCCTGAGAAGTGGAACTTTGCACGTGAATATTTTTCCTTATTTCCTTGTTTCTCTTGATGTTTCAATTTTTCTCACATAAGTTTATGTTCATTTTTCAGCAACCATGGAAGTCTTCACAGAAATTTCTGACTTCCGTGATTAGGTAAAAAAAATATTGATTGTTGCTCACATGGATAAGAGATCTTGGAAATTTCTTTCACAGAAATTTGGATAGAAAGTGAAGACCCACACTTTGCTTTTATCCCGATGGTTTTCCTTCTCTTTGTTCCTTCTTTTCTTTTCCTTTGATCCCTTTTGTTGTTATCATTTTTAGGGTTTTCCATTTGTGGCATCAACCCCGGTTCCGTTCCTTCTACTAGGATTTCGTTAGCTCTACAAAGAAATAAATTCTAAGTGTATTTTGCTGTAATAGGAAGAATGCTGAAGCCCGTGGCTCTGACGATGAAAAGGAGAATGAAGAAAGTTCCTTAGTGAGAAAATCGTGAGTAAGAAGGCGCGTGGTTTTGGATGATGAATCTCATGTTTCTCAAGACCCCATCCAGGTTCCGTACCTTTTAAACTTGCTAACGAGCCAAAGAGTGTCTACTTGGACATCTCTGATGAGAATGTTGATACTTTTGATAATCTCCCCTCAAGTCCCGTTGATAGACTCTTTGCCTAAGGATTTGATGGTGAAGAGGATTTTAGCCCCGTTTCTGAGGAGCCACCACTTGCCTCTCTTCCGATGTATTCAGTTACCCCCGTTGTTAATCCTCCTATTTGTGCTGCTTCCTTACCTACATCTGCCTCGACTACCATCCCTGCCACTGCTTCTCGTGAAGAAGCTGAGTCTTTTAGCGGTAGACAAGGCATGCAGAAGGTTTTGATTGAAGCCCCCAATGGTGGGAATTTATTGAAGAAATCAGGTGGGGTAGTTGTATGGTTGAAGCCATTACTTGGTCCCGTGGAAAGGAAGAAACTTGAGTCCCATAGCTCCTTGACTTTGATGAATGATATTATTCACTCTTCCTTCAAGGTATATTCCATTTTTTTCCCTTCATTTTCTTTCATATTTGTAACTCTCCTTCCTTGTCATTTTATAGATCAATTTGACATGTACGGAGCTTATGAGGAGGATTTCTTGGACTGATCAACAAGTGATTGAATTGCGTACTAAGGCTGATAATTGGAAGGAGCAATTCGAAAGCCTTCAACTTGAAAAGGATGTTCATGCTAAGGAGAAAGGAGATTTGGAACAACAATTAAAGATAACCACCGCCGAATTAGCGGTTTTAAGGCTTCCTCCAATCAAGTTGAAAAGGGCAAGGACATATTGGAATCTTCCTTTGTTGAGCAACACTCAAAGGCAAACGAAGAGATTAAAAGCTTGAAAGAGCTTCTACGCCATAACAATGTGTATGTGAATGATTTGGTGCAAATTCTCACCCAAGCTCAAGAAGATCTTTGTGCCTCATCTGACAAGATTCAGTCCCTTGAGAGTTCTCTCGTACCTTTGAAGGCATCCTATAGCTGAGAAAGCTGAGAAAGAAGACTTGAGGGTTGAAATTGAGCAGTTGGAGAAGGATTACAAAGCTCTTGAAGACAAGTTAACACTTGAAGTTAATTTTTACCCTTTGCTTTAGAAGTGACTTTTGTTGGTTTTTGCTGAAACTCTTTTTTTTCAAGTAGTTTCTAGGAAGTTTTCTCGTTTCTGTTTATGGAAAAATGATATAAATATCTTTTTGTTGTATATTATGCTTTTTTGCTCTACAAGTTCACGAGCTTATACTTGCATTAAAAATACTTTAATAGACCGCGTCTTTTAATATGCACATGTTCTTTTTATAAAAGAGGGCCCTTTTGTATTAACAACACTGATGAAGATAACGTCTCATCTTCGTATTGGTGCAAAGATAAGAAATATGAAGTAATTTGAAGAAGTTTTATTTTTGAACTTTCAAATAAGTATTCTTGTACAACATTTTTACAATTGTTTTCTTTATAGCGGGTTTACAGGTACGGGTACATTTTCCCGTGATTAAATCTATGGCCTTAACATAGAAGCTCGTGGGAGCTTGAACACTTTTTACTGCCCATTCTTTCCGCGAGCTTGAACACTTTTGAAACTTTGACATTCTCTTCATGGTTTCTTCAAGGTTTTTACTTTGGCTAAGCTATGATTTTGTGGTGTACATCTTCTTTTCTTGTATACTCTTCCATATCCATAGTCCCCACAGTGTTTGAGCATTGAAGCATGATGTATCGAACACTGGATCAACTCCTTACTTTTGGTCCTTTTCCTAAAAAAAGAAATACATATGGGATTTTAAGGTAACCTTTTAGATGATGATTGCTTATTGTAACCTAGACCGGGAATAATTAAGTATTTCGCGTGTCTTTTGGGTCTAATGTCATCATCTACTACGAGTAAGCTTTTTGCCTATCATCTAAAATGGTTAGTGAAACTTAAATGAACAAAGTAAAAATTAAAATTTTATGATACTTGATCATGGATATTAACTTCCTCAGAAGTAATACTTCTTCTAATGACCGCATTCCAATAGGATGGTAACACCTTGTCGTCCATAGTTTCCAACTCGTACGCTCCTTTTCCAGTAGTGCCTTTAACTCTATATGGGCCTTCCCAACTTGGACTCAACTTGCCTGTGTTTGCCGCTAGTGTTGATCAGAACACTTTTTTAAGGACGAAGTCCCTAATTTTAAAATACCTCAGGTTCACTTTCCTGTTATAGTACCGTTCAATCATCTGTTTTTGAGCCGCCATCCGAATTAATATTGTTTCTCTTCTTTTTTCCGTCAAATCCAAGTTTATACGAAGTTCTTCTTCGTTTGTTGCCTCATTTGTATGCGTGTACCTTGTGCTTGGTTCCCCTATCTCCACTAGGATTAACGCTTCAGTTCCACACATAGGCGTGAATGAGGTTTCACCCGTGCTTGTTTTCGCCACCGTTCGATAAGCCCATAATACCCCCGGTAATACTTCTGGCCACTTGCCTTTTGATTCTTCCCATTGCTTCTTTAGGTTGTTGATGATGACCTTATTTGTTGAATCAGCTTGACCGTTAGATACATGGTGATAAGGTGTAGAAGTAATTCGTGTAATATACCAAATTTTGAAAAAGTTAGTAACTTTTGCACCTATGAATTGCGGCTCATTATCACAAACGATTTCTTTTGGGACTCCGAATCGACATATTATACTTTTCCAAATGAAGTCTATAACTTCTTTTTCTCGTACCTGTTTAAAGGTTCCTGTTTCTATCCATTTTGAGAAATAATCGGTTAAAATTAACAAAGATCGTACCTTTCCCTTAGCTCGAGGTAGTGAACCTACGATATCTATCCCCATTTCATGAATGGTCACGGTGATATTCATTAATGTAGAAATTTCTTTGGTCGATGCATATTATTAGCATATCGTTGGCGCTTATCGCACCTTGCTACGAAAAATCCATTTTTGGCCAATAGTATCCTGCTCTTATTAATATTTTTACCAACGATCTTCCCCCGGCATGATTATCGCAATGCCGCTCATATACCTCTCCCATTACATATTCTGTTTGTGAAGGTCCAAGGCACCGTGCTAAAGGTCCACCAAACATTTTGCGATACTAATTTCCACTATCAGGCAATACTGAGCAGCCTTCAATCGTAGCAATCAGGATTTCTTTCTCAGGCAAAATTCCATACTATAAAAAGTTCACAAACTCATTTCTCCAATCCCAAATTAAATTATTGAAATTTACCTCATTGGCTTGGTTGAGGGATGAATGAAACAAGTGTACCACAACTGTATTTTCTACATTTGTCACATTAGCCACATATGCGAGATTTGCCAATGCATCTGCTTCTGCATTTTCCTCCCTGGGTATTTGTACAGCTTTACATGTTTGGAACTACCTCAGTAACTTCTATACCTTTTCGAGGTATGGTTGCATTCATGTTTCTCTTGCCACGTAAGTTCCTTATATTTGCTTTACTACTAGCCGTGAGTCACTTTTGATTCTGATCTGTTTAATACCAAGTTCTCTTGCGAGCTCCAAACCTGCAATCAAAGCTTCATACTCTGCCTCATTGTCAGTAATTGGATAACACTTTATTGCCTGCCTTATGACTTCTCCTGAAGGCGGAAGTAAAACAATTCCTAAACCTGCTCCTTTAACATTTGAAGAACCGTTAGTAAACAAGGTCCAAGTTCCTAGATTAGATCTGATAAATACTCTGGTACGAAATTTGCTAATACCTGAAACTTTATAGTAGTTCTAGGCCGATATATAATATCATATTCACTAAGCCCTATAGGCTATTTAGCTAATCTTCTTGACAATTCTTGCTTATGTAATATACTCCTTTGTGGGAAAAACAGTTATAACAGAAATGAGATGACATTGAAAGTAAGGTCATAATTTCCTTGATGTCATAATTATAGCTAATAAAAGTTTCTGTAAGTGGGGATATCGTGTCTCAGCATCTAATAAATACTTACTAACATAATAGATCGGATAATGCTTACCTGTGTCTTCACGTACCAGTACCGCATTTACCGCCACTTCTTACACATCAAGGTAAATGGGCAATCTTTCCCCATCTCTTGGCTTTGCTAACAGGGGTGGTTTTGACGAGTAAGACTTTAAATCCTTCAGATCTTGTTGACATTCACCAGTCCATTCAAACTGATTTTGCTTTTTCAATACTGAAAAGAACTTAAAACATTTTTCAGAAGATTTGGATATAAACCTTCCCAGAGTTGCTACTCTACTTGTTAATCTATGTACTTCATTATTCCTCGTGAGTACATCATGTATTTCCTTAATTGCTTTGATCTGCATGGGATTCACTTCAATACCTTTGTTAGAAACAAAAAAGCCCAAAAATTTACATGAAGCCACGCCAAAGGTGTATTTTTTCGGGTTCAACTTCATGTTGTGCTCACGTAGAATTTCGAAGTTTTCAGTTAAATGTTGAAAATGGTCCCCTGCCTGTGTTGACTTGACCAACATATTATCTACGTAGACCTCCATAGTTTTTCCCAAGTGTTCTTGAAACATTTTGGTCACCAATCTCTGATATGTCGCTCCAGCATTTTTCAAGCCAAATGGAATGACTTCATAGCAATAAGTCCCCGTGTCTGTGATAAATGAGGTCTTTCCTCTATAGGGTCCACTTTCATCTGATTATAACCAGAATAAGCATCTAAAAAAACTTAAAAGTTCACGGCATGCGGTAGAATCAATTAACTGGTCTATGTGCGGTAAAGAAAATGGATCTTTCGGGCAAGCCTTATTTTAAACAGTATAATTTACACAAACTCGCCACTTTTCATTCTTTTTTTGAACAACAAACAATATTAGCTAACTAGTCATTGTGTGTTACCTCTCGTATTGAACCAATTTTCAGAAGTTTTTGTACCTCATCCTAGATTGCTTGATTTTTAAATGCTCTTTGCTTTCTTTTTTCTGTTTGACAACTGGGTATAATGGGTCCTCATTTATCTTATGAGTCATTACCTCTGGTAATTTACCTGTCATATCTGAATGCGACCAAACAAAGCAATCTGAATTAGCACTTGAGAATTCAATTAACTTACCTTTCATTTTCGGGCTCAAGTTTGCTCCGATGTAAACTTTTATGTCATGCTAGTGAACAAATAATTTTACAACTTCAAGATCCTCCGTGGTTGTTTTGATATTCTTGTTTTCCTTTGGTTCTTAAATCATATCAGGTCTTGAATCCATATCAGTTTGACTTCTTGGACTTTCAATTGAGGTATGATTTGAATTATCCTCATCTAAGTTCTTTAATTTCTATTTCGCATCTGCATCGTTGGGTGTTGTATTTGCGACCACCACTGAATTAATATTTCGTGATGCCTGTTGATATCCTCCGATTTGTTGAATCCACCACCGTGATGAAAATTTGATGACTTGATGCAACATGGACGGGACAACATCCATATCATGAATCCATGAAGTACCCAAGATTATATTATAGGCCATGTACATATCTATTACCCGGAACTTAGTGTCTTTGATGATACATTCTGCAAATGTAGCTAACACATTTTTCTCTTTCATAATGACGCTTGGATTATCGAACCCAGATAATGATCGTGCTTTTGGTATGATTCTATCATTCGTTTTTATTTCATTTACCACTCTCAGTAAAATGATGTTTACTGAGCTAATTGGGTCAATCAAAACTCGTTTAACGTTAGTATCATGTATAAGTAATGATATTACCAGCAAATCGTTGTGGGGAATCATCAAGTCATCTGAATATTCAACATTGATCACTATGTTCTCTCTTTCCAAAACTTGGCAAACACGTTTCTCGTGGGTGACAGTGACCTTTGATGTCTTTTTCGCAAATGTGTACGTTACCCCATTAACTCTTTATTCTCTGGTTATGACATTTACCGTTCTTTTTGGAGATGGAGGCTTTGTTGGATCTTGCTTATTTTTCATAGAAGATGGTTTTCCTTTCTCACGAAATAGATTAGTGAGATAGCTTGCTTCAGCCTTCAGTAGATATTCAACTTCCCCTTATAAGAGCCTGCAATTTGTTGTTCTATGGCCATGATCATTGTGAAACTCGCACTAGAATTATGAATTCCTTTATTAGGATCTGACCTCATTTCTTTTGGAAACCGTAACTTATCACCCATTTCTCTCATAACAGCTACCAATTCAGAAGTGCTAACGTTGAAACTATAATCTCCTATTATTGCCTGTGTGTTTGAATCATTGCATCGTGTGCCTCGTTTCTTTTTTAATCGGGAAGTAGAACTTGTCTCCTTTTGTCTCGATCTTGAATTGAATCGAAATTTTCTTGTTTAGATCGTGAATCTCACCCCGTAGATCCCATGTAAGGTTCGTACCTGTTCTTACAAGACCTTTTCTCTGATACCGATTGTCTAGATCTAGGCATTTCTTCTACTCTTGGTTGAGTAACCATATCTTCTTCTATTCGCAGCTTCATATTGTATTGATTATACACATCGTTTCAAGTAGTTGTAGGAAACCCCTGCAAACTCTCTTTCAACCTCCACGTGGCATCTGAGCTCTTCTCATTCAAAATCACTTGCCAATGCCATAGCCGCCCAATTATCAAGTACTCGTGGCAACATCATTCTCTCTCCTTGGAAAGATAAGCAATTGTGTACTTCCCTATTTAACTTTAAAGATATCTACCATCCCTTTTTCGACTTTTTGGGCCCCAAATGTGCTTTTATAAACGAATCTTCAAGCTCAACAAAAGAGTAAATAGAGTTTTCTGGTAAGAGTGAGTACCATGTTAACGTCCCTTTCATGAGAGTTTCGCCAAACTTCTTGACCAAGACTGATTCAATTTCCTGCTTGGTTAAATCATTGCCTTTTACCCCTATGGTGAATGCAGTAACGTGATCCCTTGGGTTAGATGTCCCATCATATTTAGGGATATCAGGATTTTTAATTTTTTTGGAAATTGGCAAAGGTGTTGAACATGGATTCTAGAGCTGTTGCGAATATTTATCAATATCCACACTCTTGATTACTGGAGGCACGCCATGTATTTGCTCTATACGCTCATTTTTCTCCTTGAGCTATTTCTGCAATGTTAGTACTGAACTTTGCAAATTAGAATTATTCGATGTACTTGATCCTCGATCACGTGATTCGTTTGACATTTCTCCACTTCCAAAATTGTCAAGTCCTGAGTGCGTATTTTCCAAGGTGGTATTTACTGGTGGTGGAGTGTGTGCAACATTGGTCAATCCACTTGCAAAAGCCCGCAGTGCTTCATTCACGTGTTGTGCAATCAACTGCTTCAAAGTATCTTTCCCGATGGTTTGTTCACCCCATTGTTGCCCATCTGTATGAGAAGCAGACCTTTTAGGTAAACTTTCTCGTGAATGTTGTGGAGTAGTTGTAGGTGTGTGATGTGGTGGAGTTCTACTTTGTTGATTCAACTGATCATTTTCGTTAGAAGTAGACATGTTTTTTTGCAAAGAAATAAAATTTGAAAAGTGAGCAGATTATCACATTCCCAGTAACAAAACTAATTTGTTTAACCCAAAAGTAGATTTTAAGGTCAAAGCTAGTATTAGAAAAAATGGACTACTGATAATCAAAATTACTTCACTTTCTTGGCAATACAAGGAATAAGGAAAATAACTAAAATAATGAGTAAGGAAATAAGCTTATTGTTGATTGCTAATCACCCCCAGAATCACGATTTGGACACTTGAATAAAGTAAATGACTTATTGGTATATATTAAAAAATATTTAGGTCATCGTACAAAATGAGGTATGGGTCCTTCTTTGTGGATACACAATTGTAACGGTTTCCTTATTTAATCCTGGCACGTTAATGGCATTAATTGCCTTGATTGCCCATTACCATATTTAATTTCAACGGTTACAATAATAATTGAGGATCACCCGTAATCAAAGTTAATGACGATTCCCCTTCCATATTTATAACAGGTTCGTGAATCTTCCCCGTTTACAGTCTTCATTCATCTCGTGCCTATTTCTTCTTGCCAGATGTTAGAACCGATACCTCCTCTCATGAAACACTGTGGGTGTTTCATCCATGCCTTTTTGTTTTCTTTTATTGACCCAATTGTAAGTGACACTTGTCACTTTAATAATGGTGCATGTGTCATGCATTTTTTCCACCAATACACTACTATTAGGTCTTTGGATATATCTATTTTTGGCTTAAGTGTTTCGAGAAGGTATGAGGTATTGCACACATGCATGTCTGTGATGTCTGTCACAAGTATAGGAGGACTGTAGAATCTTTAAAAAATTTATTAGTAGCAAAATACCTCTATCCCCTTTTAGGTTTTAGCACAGATTAGCAGAACCCAAGTGTACTATATATAGACTTGCAACTGATCAACCTCTCGTCCATCAACATGAACCATGACTTTTTTAGATAAAAAGATGGAAAAAGATTTACTCATGCGAGGTGTTTGCGCCAAGCAAATAAATGTAACATGTGTTTTGCATTAAAAAAATTACCAATTAGTTGCGTTAAATGGTCTTATGATTAAATTAATTAATATATTATTGATTTGATTTTACGTGACCTACAGTCCACGAGTTCAACCCAAGGAATCATCCACTAATGCTTGCATTAGGGTAGGTTATCTAGTCATAAGGATCGAAGCGGACCCTTGTAGTAACGGTAAATTTATCTCCGCATGACTTATAGATCATGGGTTCGAGTCTGTGATGACCCAAGGGATCATTTTATGAATTTAGACTCCGTTCTAGGCTTATTAGCCATAAAAAGATTGATTTTAACTACCTCGATTTGTATACGCAGTCCGGGCGTGAAACCGAAAAGCTTTTATGTTAAAATATAAGAAACAATAATTTTTAGAATTACAAAATTTGGTTTTAGTTGACTTGAGTCAATATTTTGAGTAAACGGACTCAAATCTGTGTTCTGACGATCCCAGAAGGTCCGCAGTAAAATATGGGATCCGGGAGTATGCCCGGAAATAAATTCCGAGGTCCCAAGCCTTAGAAATCAATTTTTGAAAGAAATTATTTTGCTGAAATATTTATGAAATAATGAAAATAATTAATGTTTGAAGTCATTGGTATCGGGACCGTATTTTGGTTCTGGAGGTCGGTACAGATTTGTTGTGGTATTCAGGCCTTGCCTGTGAAATTTGGTAAAATACGGAGTTCGTTTGACGTGATTCGGACATCCGGTTGAAAAGTTGTGAACTATAAGTGTTTTTGAGAAAAATAATGAGTTTTGAGGTTTAATTCGTTGTTTTACATGTTATTTTCATGATTTGATCGAAGGAGAAAGTCCATATTATGCTTTTAGACTTGCGTGCATGTTTGATTTAGAGCTCCGAGGGCTCGGGTGAGTTTCAAATAGGTTTGAGTTGTGTTGCGCTCGCTCTTTCTTATGCTTCGACGTTGTTTCTTCAAGCATAAATGATATCATATTGAACAAATGAGCTCAGATTTATGTTTTGAATGAAGTATTAGATCCGTATAGTAATTATGGACCCGTAGCAAAAAAAATCATCGAATTTGGACATCGTATGAGGGTTTTATGGGCATTTTACAAAGATTACCAGATTTTTCAGGTTAATTACGAAATTGCCCTTGACGGCGTATTAAAAATCTGCACTAATTGCAAATATTAAAACCTACATATCTCCTTTATTATAAGGCCAAAATGAGTGATTTAAAAGCCTAACTTGACTATAATTTCACAAGGAATCCATTGAACACAAAAAAATCGAATTTAGGGATCGTTTGACACGAGAAACGAGGCAGAATAGCCGGCAAAAAAAAAATACAAAACGGGTAGACTTCTCCTTCTTCAAATTTTCGAACCCCACAGCCCTAAGAACAAATTTCTTCACCAAATATCATCCCCAAGTCATAGGTAATCAATTCTAAACTTACTCCTTCAATTACCCATTGTTTTTCATCACTTTTAAATCAAAAACTAAGAATATTCATGGTAAAAATTGAGGGTTTGGGTAGAATTAGGGAATTTTATAAAAATCGAATCTTTACCTCGTATTGAGGTCGGATTTCGAAATTAATCGTATATTTGGGTTCGTGGGTGAATGGGTAAACGTAATTTGGTCTGAACCCCGAGTTTAGACCAAGCGGGCCCGGGGTCTGCTTTTCACTTTTTTGAGAAAACATAGGAAAAATTATATTTTTCAATAAAGTTAGTTCCTTTAGCATTAGTT
>MDKH01235611.1:0-32962 GCA_005239495.1 Nicotiana undulata | reverse complement strand
GAAACGGACAGCACCTCCCCTATATATATGACTTCACACAAGTCAAAACAATCACTAAACAGCACAAACAACATCAATAAAAATCAAATTTAGCCTCCCAAAATAGTCCACATAACCTAATAACTTTATACATAAGACAACCACCGTAGTCGTGTCAAACGACCCGGAAATGTTACGACGAACGACCAGCCCACAATCCTACATCTATATGGTGTTTTTCCACACCTTCCTTATCCAAAACTCCACAATACAGTAGTAAAACACGCAGCCCAACTGCAACACAAAACAATCCGCAAAACAGTCCGCTACAAGTGAATAACTCGAACTCACGGCTTCCGATCACCGTCCCGTGAGTTCTTAAAAGTATAAAACTAATTACCTTGAATTTACAGCACAAAAAATGGATGAAAGAGAGCAGTAAACTCACCTTACTTGCTGGGTAACTCAGCCCTTATCTTGGTTCTTCAAACTCTAGGGTTTACCCCCAATTTGAACTTGAAAGAGAGGGAAAATCAATTAGGGTTTGTGGGTGATTTTTGGGAGGAAGTTTGCAGGGGTTTAGGTCTGGTTATTTGTGAGTTATAATGGGGTATATACTGCAGTAGATAAGCCTTTTAATGGGCTTTGTGGCTGACCCGAAATTGCCTCTTTTTGGGCTATCATTTAACCAAGTAGGTGACCCACCTACTTGTCACCTAGCAGCTTGTGCAGTCTCGCAAAAATGTCTATATCTCTCTACTTCGATGTCGTATTGATAAACGGTTTAATGTGTTGTAAACTAGACTCATAGATCTTCAATTTGGTGGGTATATCACCCTGTAACTCATAGTAGATTGGGAGAAAATCTTAATAACATTTGACCTAAAGTTTAAGTAAAACTATGAACCTAAGTTGCGACAACTCTTGTCGACTTTTGTTTCATAACTTGTTTGACTTCAAGACTATGATACGGATATTATATGATTCAAATACCTTAAAACAGGACCTCTTGAGAGTATCAAGCACCCCTAGGTTTACCCAAAAATACGAGTTACAACATCCTTGATTCGTTTAACTTCTAATATGTGTTAATCACTCTTGTATCATTTAAGATCAATAGAATTAACTTCTTATCATCTCAAAGATAATATCTTCTCATGTTTATGTCGATTAACTTATGTCATGAGCCAACATACGTGAATATGGGTTGTAATAATGTCTAACATGAATCACAGTTCAAATAATAGAACAATTAGGGAAAACATGGGTATAATAACGTATGACAGCAAAACAATTACCGATATTAATCTAAAAGCCACATACAATCAAGAACACACTAGTGCACGTACACACATACGTCATCCCAATATCTTTCATAAACATAGTTTCTAGGGTTAAATACCCTCAAATCCTAGTTTAACTGTGTTATTTACCTCAAAACACGCAAATAAACACTCCAAAAAGCCCTTCCCTAGTGAATCGGCCTCCAAGCGACTCAAATCTAGTCACAAACAACTTCATATCAACAAATAATGCCATAGGAAATAACTTCAAACAATAAAGCTTCGATCTTTATCAAAATAAAATGGTCAACCCAAATGTGAAACCCAGACCCTCACCTTGGGACCTGGTCATACTAATAAATTCAGAACACCCATTCACTTACGAGTCCAACCATACCAAAATCATCCAATTCTGACCTCAAATCAACTTTCTAATCCTCAGTTTATACTTTAGAAAGGTTTTTACTAAAATCTCCAATTTCTCCAATTCAAATCACTAATTAAATTATATAAAAAACATTGAATCAAGAATAATGGACAAATCCTTGTAAAACACACTTACCCAATCCAAATCATGAAAATCCCTTCCAAAATCACCCATAACGGAGCTCTAAAACTCAAAATATGTTAAAATTAACCAAACCCTTTAAATAGAGTACTATATAATCTACTAAGGCATTACCCTTCGCGATCGCGGAAAGTCCTTCACTTTCGCGAAAAACAAGATTCACCAGCTGCTCAATCATATTATGAGAACGCGAAAGCTTAGCCGCGAACACGCAACTACCAACAACTACGTGATTGTGGAAAAGACTATGTGATCACGATTAAAAATTGTGTGCCATATCCTCAGGCTTCACCACCCTTCTACGTGAACGCGTCCCTCTCTCACGTTTGCGATGAACAACCACCCTTAACCTTCGCGAACGCTTCCTTTACCTTGCAAACGCGAAAACAAAACCCATATGTGACAAACTAACACCTCGCGATCGCGTCCTCCTCTTCTCGATCACGAAAAAGGAAGCCAGAAAAACTGAACCAACAGTCCAAAAATGATGGAATTAGCCTGAAACCCATCTAAATCACACCCGAAGCCCCCGAGAGCTCATCCAATCACACCAACCAATCTCATAACACCATAAGAAAGCACTCGAAGCCTCAAATCACACAAAACAACATCAAAATCATGAATCAAGCCCCAATTCAAGCTTAATGAACTAATGAACACTCAACTTCCAAAACTCATGTCGAACTATACCAAATCAACTCAGATTGACCTCAAATTTTGCATTCAAACCCGAAATGACACAACAGACCTATTCCAAGTTTCGACACACAAATCTAAACCTGATATCAATAAAGTCAAGTCTCAGTCAAACCTATCAACCTTTCAAACTTTCAACTTTCCAACTTTCATCAATCCAATCTAAAACAACCTACAAACCTCCAAATCTAAATCAAGACATACACCCAAGTCTAAAATCACCATAAAAAGCTATCATAACCATCAAAACTCCATTCCGGTGTCGTTTACACAAATGTCAAACTCCGATAAACTTTTTCAACTTAAGCTTCCAACCTTGGGACTAATTGTCCTTATCTACTCCGAAACATACTCGAAACCAAACCAATCACCCTAACAAGTCGCATAAACACAATTGAACATAGAAGAGGCAATAAATTGGGAAACGGGGCTAGAATACACAAAATGACCGGCATGGTCATTACATAACGAAAGTAGCAGAATGTCATGACCCAAATCCCACTGAAGTTTTGATGGCACCTAACGCTTTTTTCTAGGAAAGCCTACAACAAATATGCAAAATAAAACTCTTACAACAATAAGAATTAGTCGCAAATAGCGAAATAACATAAATAACTGAAGACATAATGACAATACAACTGAAATCATCCAACATCTTGTGTAACCGAGTCAATGAGCTCTATAAAGTATTAAATATGAAGTCTAAACAAAACAGAATACAGTCTCAAAGTATAAACTCGGTAATAACATAAGATAAAAGATGGGACTTAAAGGCTTGCAAATGGAACACTAGTGGTACCTCAAAATCTCCAAGCAAATTCGAATAAACAGGTCACTAGAAACCACCTTTGTCAGCAACACCAAGATCCGCACATGAAGTGCAGAGTGTAGTATAAGTACAACCGACCTCATGTACATAGTAAGTATCAAGCCTAACCTCAAAGAAAGCAAAATCCCTAGGACTAGGTAAGACAAACACATCCTGAGTTATTAACTGATTTAAGCCATTTAACTATCAAATATAACTAGTAAATCACATAACATCACTGAATTGAGTATTTAATCATACAACCCCAAAACCGGTATTACGAAGTCATAAGCTCTACTCAGTACAATGGAAATCACTAAATACAATACTGTCCTAAAATGAAAATAGACAGTAACAATAAAAGACAACAAAAGGTGACTTTGAGGCCTATGAACACAAATGGCAGGTATACCTAGTATCTGCAGCACAATACAACCGCTAACTAAGGTACGGCACGCTCCGAAGTAATTTTGATCTACAAAAAATGTGTAAAAGCGTAGTATGAGTACACCACAGTGATAATTCATTCTCCCTCCCAGGCGATTCTATGGAGAACGAGAGCTTCCATGGCTGCTGCGATCTCTCCCGGACCTATGGATGCGGGAGAGACAGTTAAAAACCCAAACGAAGCTTCCTCAAATCCTAGTAACACCTTCACATATGCTGATCGTACAAGAATCCAACAAACAGTCGCACCTCTCACAAAATTCCAACTGAAACCTACGACTGTCGTACATGGAGTTCCAACCCTACAATTTACTATGGAAGAATGTGAACAGTTTGCCAAGGAGGAAGGCTTGCACCAGGCAGTAGTAGTCAAGCTATCGTTTGATGCACCAGATTTGCAGGTTTTATGAAATTTACTGCCGAAGATGCTTGGTGTTAAAGGTCATTGTGTTTTAGGTTTACTTGATCCACGACAAATTCTAATTCGCTGTGATCAACATGAAGACATTGTGTTTTCGTTAGCAAGAGTTGTTAATTACTTTCAACACAATGGAAAGGAGCACCAATATAGGATTTTTCAATGGAGTGTTGGATATAATCCTAAGGAGGAAACTCCAAAGGCGGCAGTTTGGATTTCACTTCCAAATCTCTCACCTGACTTGTTTGCGAGCAGGCCGTTAATGTCCATCGCATCTGAAGTTGGTAGACCAATCGCAATTGACAAGGCCACACAAATTAGATCACGTCCTAGCACAACAAGAGTGAAGGTAATTGTTGATTTGCTGGACAAACTTCCAGAAAAGGTGAGGCTTCAATATGTAGATGTTACAACTGGAAAGGTCGTGGAGGAATTCCAAACAATTGTATATGATAATTTACGTGCATATTGTTGTCACTGTAAGCATCAGGGACATGAATAAAGTTGTGTCGTGTTTTAAAAAGAAAATCAGTAGCAGCAGTAAAAGATGTTGATGATCTAGTCGTCGAAGATGATCAACCTAATGAAAAGTGATGCTAGGGATTTTTTGAATGTCAAAAGAGCTGGGCAACAACTGATTGATAAAGCTGAACGAGGTAAAAATACTGGGAAGCAGAATTTATTAAAGGTGCAGTCTCATGGAGGTCAGCAAAGTGGTACTGTGATCGAAAAGATTAAAGGGAATTTGGTTCTGGATAATGCTGGGCAAAAGGATGGTAACAAAGATGTTACTAAAGGTAATAATTTTCACGTGAAATCTAAGGTTATTCCTACTGCTACTGCTTTTGCAAGGGTGTATGCAGCTACTGCTGGGGCACTGAAGGTTACTGTCGATCGAGCTCATGTTGCGAACAAGTGTGATATGGTTCAACAGCAGGTTCCGGCATCTGGTGTTTTGAAGGCTGTTTCTGATCAAAGTGAGGCTGATGTACAAATTCAAAAGGCAAAAAAGGATGCAATGGCAATGGAACATGCAACAGGTGCAACAACAGTGAATAAAACTTTGCAAGGGGCAATACCGGTGGTTATATGCGATGATGAAACCCAGTTTTTTGGAGGTAAAGATAATGTGAATAAGAGTGTGTTTTTGGAAGTTAAGGCTGGGAATGCCAAGATTGATGTTAAGGGGGGTGATACAAACAAAAAGGATGCAGTTTGGAACGTGGTTCCTACAGAAAATCACCCACAAAGAGGGCAGTATCGCCAAACCAAAAATCTGCAAGTGTTCGACCAAATGCTTCTAACATTCTGTCCAGCTCAAATTGTTTTGATGCACTGGCAGTTGTGGAGGATGATGCTCTAGTTTCAACAACTCCACAAGATGATAGGATGAACAAGCAAATTGTTCCAGTGGCTAGAAATGAAAAAGGAGTACAAGGCAGTGAGAATTTTGACAAGGAAATAGGTGTTCAACGAAATGCTTCAAAGAAAAATTTGGTGGAGGAGCAAAAGGACAATGCACATAGTTCTAACAGTCCGACATTGCATTTTTCCAGCCTACATGTGGAAAAAATTATTAAGTACGCCCAAGCTGCAATGTTAATGCACACCAATTTATTTAAACAACCATTGGTTACATTGAACACTTTCGTCTTTGAAGTACCGTCACAATCTTTAGAGTCTTGTGGAGAACATGAAGGTGATCAAGGGCGGTTAGTTGTATCTACTAGAAACAACAATGAGGTTATTAAAGCAAATGTGAGGGCGCTGAAAATTAAATCCAAACTCTGGGCTGACCAACCTGAGTATGATGATGAAGAAGATTGGGGGGCTAATTTTCTCGGGGACTCGACTGACGAAGGTGAGAGGTGCAGTGGTGACGAGGAGTTGATATCAGTTGGCTCACCATATATCCCAAAAATTGGAAGTTCTTCTAAGGTGGGATCAGGCAGCAAGCTAAATGCTAAAGCTCCTGATTTTTTCCCTAAAGCTAGGCAACAACATAACAGAACTTTTGAAAATTCGATAGAATTTCCCGTAGCTAAACAGACTGGGCAGCAACAACTTATGTCGAGCATTCCAGCTGCTAATAGTGTGGATGATCAACATGAAGATGCAGCCTCACCTACTAGACAGCAGCAACAAATTGAAACCATGCCAAAAACAGTTACATCAGCGACAAAACATGGACAACAACAACAGATTTCAAGTGTTCCAGCGATTAGTTTGGAGGAAAGAAAACTTCTTGATGCGATGGTAAATTCTAAACCTGCAATTTTGTTAAATCCAACTGCTTTGAGCACTGGTCGTGTGAGTAAAAACAAGAAGAAGGTGAAAGACATGGAGCTACAGCAAAACAAAGCAACTTTGGCAAATATTCACGATAATAGAGCACTGGTGGCCCAAGATCTGTTTCAAGACATGCCAAATTCGGTGAAACTGGGCAGAGATATATATGAAGAGGGAGAAGAAGATGAACTTTTGAATAAATGCCTTGCAGAGGCAACAAGAAAAGGTGATTTATCACCTATGCATAGCGGAAAAAAAATAAGACACATACAAGAGAAAAAAGTTGGGACGGCAAGTTGAGTGAAGATGCGAACATAAGGCGACTTCTGATGAGAGTTGCCAAACTAAAACAGGTTTTTCCAACTACGTCAACAGAGTTCAATCGTTCAAAAAAGAAAACATGAAGTTTGAAGATATTTTGAAGAACGTTGAGGATGAAGACAAGCGTCTACAAGTTGAAGATTTCACAAGATTAGAGAAGAGAGAGCATCACTGTTATTTCTACATATTTTTATTCTACCATCACATTAGCACAGTTTTATGTAATATCATCACAGAGTATGTTATAAACTCTGTGATGATCACAAAATATCTAGTTCTAGCTAGTTCTTTCTTTTTACATGCATGTTAGTAGGTGAGGTTATTTTATGCCTCGGTAGGATTAGTAAGGTAAGGTTTAGCCCAGTAGTGTCTGCCCAGGTCCTATGACTTCGGGAAAATACCCAAACGACTATGAGATTATATGCCCTCGTGTGACTTTGCCGGCAGCTACACCATGATCCTCTACATGAGGCTGCCATATAGGGCATTGTGAGGCGCAGAGGAGTGATTATATAGCCAAGGCATAGAGGCAACACTATCGGTGCTATTGTCCCCTTATTTGTACAATTCCTATGTGGTTCTTTTTTTTTCTCTTTTTATTATTAAATAAAACTAGTCCTAGGCACTTGCCTAGTGGATTTACTTTTTAAAAAAAGTACACCACAGTGGTACCCAGTAAGTATCAACACTAACTCGATGGAGTAGTAAAGAGGTTCAAGTCAAGACACCTACTAGACATAATAACCTGTGAAAATATTAATATAAAGCTAACAGAGGAACATATATCAATGTAAAGATAAACATGGAAGGGATAACAATATAACGCTAGCAATGGAAAGTAGAAACAACAAATAGAAACAAGGAGTAAATAGGTGATAATGCAGCAAGTAACCCGAATACATTTAAAGTACCAATGAAACCAATTAAGGAAAACAAACGACAATCAAATAATCAACCGTTCTAACACAAGATTTACACAAGAATCCCACCGAGGTACTACACCTCATAATCACAAATCACGATCATAATCACATAGCATATTGTGCCAACATTATTAATCACAACCGCACGGACAACTCACGTGTTGCATGGACAACTCACGTTCCAATACCATTAACACCTTAGATTTGCGCGGACAACTCACGTGCCACTAGTAACAATACCTCATATCCGCACGAAACTCATGTGCCACCGGTCCAATCCACACACTGAAGGCTGGTATACAGGAAACACGTACATTATCAATGTACATCAAGATTCATACTCCTGGACTGATATAGGTGGCCTGTTACGGTGTATGCTTGTGCAAGTGTACTATCACAGCTCAAGTCAACAGGTAAAATGAGAGACACCGAGTAGCACATTGAAAACAATATGACAATACCCGTATATGCAAGACACACACAAGAAAGACACACCACCACATAATTATCATTAATAACAATGCCCCCAAGCTTTCACAAATCATCCCCCGACATAGCTCCCCTTTTCACGACGCGTGCATAACAATAAAGTACATATCCGCCTTGTCCCGCCACACACGCACATCCCACCTTGTCTCGCCACATGCGCAAACCCAATATATATATATATATATATATATATATATATGCAAACACCACGACAATCCTCATAACAATTCCACATGTTCCAAAAACACAATAACACAACATAACAACTCGCACCACACGTGCCCATATGCCACAACATTGCTATTAAAATAATACCAATACCACAAAGAATACATAGCCCACGGCTCAACAACACTAAGTAAAACAATAACACGAGAGTACTGTAAGTAGATAAACACAAGAACTACAACAACGCAATAAAACAGAAGAATGAACTCAACAATGAAAGAGATAACATGTAATACTCACTTCAAATAAGAATAACTCAACAATGAGAGAGATAACATGTAATAACCACTTCAAATAAGAATAACTCAACAATGAAAGTGATAACATGTAAAATAAGAATAATTCAACAATGAAAGTGATAACATGTAATAACGACTACAATTAAAGCATGTAAGAGTGAACTCGGCAACGGACGATATAACATGATATGACAACTTCAATTAAATTCATATAAGAAAACTAAGAGTCTAAACCGATCAATTACCACATATAAGTCTATGTACACACTTGTCACCTCATGTACACGTCTTCCATGTAATTCAAATAGTGCAATAAAACTAATCCCTACGAGGGGTAGTTCCCCCACACAAAGTTAGGCAAGATACTTACCTCAACTAGGCCAAATAAACACTCAATAACAACTTTCCTTAAGAATTCACCTCCGCTCGGCTCAATCTAACCAAAATCAACTTAATAACATCAAATAGTGCAAAAGAAACAAATTCCGATAGATAGAGTTAAGATCTTTGCACAATTCCTCAAAAGTCAAGAAAAGTCAACCTTTGCCCCGTCCGATCAAAACCCAAATCCAAGGATAGATCTTCACTACCCATAACCCTAAAAGTCCATATATGTGTTTTTTCTTTTGAAATCCGAGCCGAGTTTGACTCACAAATCTCAAATTGTAGTTTTTCAAAACATAAACTTAAATCCCTGAGATTTCCCTTCAAATCTCATGATTTAGATGTCAAATATCATATATAATCATGTAATATAATAGAAAATTGATCAAAATCACTTATCCAATGATTGTAAGTGAAAATCTCTCCTCAAAATTGCCTCCTACCGAGTCTAGGGTTCCAAAATATGATAAAATGAAGGTAAGTCCTGTTTCTAACCCTTATCAGCTGTAGGAGTCGCAAGTGCGATTTGGGGTTCGCAAATTCGAAGAATGCATCGCAAAAGCAATGCCTGCTGAACTCAGGGGATGTCGCAAGAGTGTCACAGACTTCGCATTTGCGAAGTCCTCCCCTTCCGCAAAAGCAATCAAATGATCGCAAATGCGACAATCCCTGACCAGAAACCAAATCGCAAATGCGATCAAAAGTTTGAAAAAGTGAATCACCCAACAAACCTCGCAAATGCGATCCCCGCATTGCAAATACTAACAAAATCTCGCATTTGCAAGACCTGAAGCAATTGTCCAAAAACCCGCAAAACTAAAATTCTTTCAAACACTTTGAAACGCGTCTTAAACTCACCCGAACCCTCGGGGCTCCAGACCAAACATCCACCCAAGTCTAAGAACATCATACAAACTTGATAGCGTGATCAAATCACAAAAATAACATTTGAAACCACAATTTGGATATCAAAAACTAGCAAGCCTAAATTTTGCATTTAAGAACTTCTAAAAGTACAACCACACTTCTGATTCCTATCAAATCAACTCAGAATGACGCCAAACTTTGCAGACAAGTTCAAAATAACAAAACAGGACTATTTTTAGTCACAAAATCAAATCCTGAATGTGATGGCTATAAAGTCAACCTACAGTCAAACCTAAGGAATTTCTAAACCTTCAAATTGTCAACTTTTGGCAAAACAAGCCACATGAACCTAGGGACCTCCGAATTCAATACCTGTCATATGCCCAAGTCCATAATAATTCTTTCGGATCAATACCGATACACTCGAATATCGAAAAGGCCATGAACACAAGTCATAACACACAATATGAAGCCACTCAAGACCACGAACCACTTAACGGAATGCTAAAGCTCAAAATGACCGATCAGGTCATTAAATTCTCCCCCTATTAAACCAACGTTCATCCTCGAACGTGCCAAAAACATTCCAAAGCCATCAAATCACTGTATAAACTTACCATGCACATCCAAAGGGGTGATCCTACGTCACCCCAATCCACATAAGTTCGTCAACACCATCTCGACTAAAATTATACCCATATCGATACGCCTTAGAACCAAATTTCAATATTCACCAAAGACCCAATTCTGACAAAAACACAATGCATCACCCACAATCAGCTACAATAACTCATGCATACACCAACAAGGAATAACCACACCACATAACACATCAGCCATATGCCCAACCCAACAACTCTAACCATGACAGCTGCCCGTTACAAAATCTGGTACCCGTAAATAGCCTCGTAACGACGAGACCTTATTCAAGACCTTTACAACATTGCGAACAATGTAAGAAACATGTGAAGCTCATAACTACTCACTCGACCAATAAGCCACACTAATCGCCACCTAGGAACATACATCGCAATCCAAACCTAACAAGCATAACTCAAATATGACCAAATACGAAAAGAGAAACAATGAGAGAACTATCAAACAAGTTCAACAGGTACTACTCCTCATTGGTACCATACTACTAATACATTCCAGAAGGAAGAAGCAATGTATACAAACAAATCACAAAAAATGTATCCTAACATAATTCCACTGCGACACATAGCCTGACCCAAACATACCTATCCACAAAAAATGCAGGGTTCCCACCCTCTACTCAGATTCACAATTAAGACAAGCATCCCAACAACTAGAACATTCCACTAACTCAATCATGTAGAACTAAAACTATAACACGGAACAGACTTCCCATACATGTAGAGCGCACAAATCACAAGTCGGGGCCAAATCATCCAGAAATCACATCAAAACCTACTGCATTAACTAACAGGAAGTCCACCCAAGCCTTATGACCCTCAATAGATGCCAAATTAGAACGATAGACATGGGCTATCACAATAGAGTCCCCCAACTAGTGTGAAAACATAAATAGAGTACAAGAATCACGAGACACAACCATATATGAAGCAAGATATGATGAATCTTACCAATAAATAGTATCGGATCGAAATATGTCACGACCCAAATACCTAACCCTGGGGATCGTGATGGGTCCTAACACCACACTTACTAGGTAAGCCAATGTTAGAACTTATTTAATTATTTTCTAATAAATTTTACTTATTCATAACAGAACAATTTAAAAATAAACTGAATCTAATACGTTCCAACAAATAAATTCATGAAAATTAACAATAACTGAATAAGTAAGCCGGACCACGAACTAAATACATAACTATAAGACTACCCAAGGGTCTGGTGTCACAATTCACGAACTACTAAGAATGCTACAAATAATGAGATGAAAGAATGTATCTATGTTTTGAATGAAGTAAAGCAGTGTCTATATAAAGTAAAGAGAAGACACCAGAAATTTGCGGGCGTTGACAGATCTACGTCGTGTCTCCGAGTAAATGATGACAACTACTAAAATCTCCTAACTCTGGCCGGTACCTGGATATGCACAAAATATGCAGAGTGTAGTATCGTACAACCGACCACATGTACTGAGTAAGTGTCAAGCCTAACCTCGACGAAGTAGGGACGAGGCTACGACAGGGCCTTTATAATATAACCTGTGAATAATGTATAATAAAGCAAGAAAGAAATTCTAAAAATAACTCAACCACCTTTTCCAGGTCTCAGTTATAACCAGTTCTCACATAAGTTTAAAAAATTTCCAAGTTTTGACTTTAAAATAAAGGTAAGTGCAACATATGAAAAATAGTAAAGTAAAACAGTAAGTTTTCAAATCTTTATTTTTGAAAATCAGTAAAACATAAGTGTCCTCCCTTATTTCTCCATGTTGCGGCATGCAACCTGCTCCCACTTGTCCACCCTTACTGTTCCTCCCTATATATAGCACCCATATTGCTCCTGTTGCGGCCTGCAACCCGATCCCACATGATCACTCCTTGTTGCGGCGTGCAACCCGCTCCCACCAGACATATCATATCACTTTATTTAGGAAAATTCTCACAATTCAGGTCAAGGACTTTCACAATATTTTTGTCTCACCAACTGTAATTAGAAATCTATACAACTCATAGACTCTATCAATTATCATTTCACAAAGAAACCAACCAGGATATATATATATATATAATAGATATTGTCAACCAGCTCATCCTTATTATGTATCACAATTAATCCAAGGGAACAACCAACACTTCCAAAATACTTGAAACAATATTTAACAACAAGTTAACGAAACCAAGTAGTCATGGAGACATTAGTGATCATAAACAATTAAGCCATGCATAGAATAAATTGGAAACGGGGGAAGGGATCATGTTCAACAAATAAATTGATGGTGCATAGATACTCGTCACCTCACCTATACACCACACACATGAAAATTCACATAACATCTAAGTTAGGGATTCCTATTCCCTCAAGTCAAGGTTAAACCAAAAACTTACCTCGATTTCACAAGCAAATCACTGCTCTAGCACAACATTTCCTTTTGAATTTGCCTCTAACCCGCTCGAATCTAATCACAATTGGTTCAATACCATCAATTATTGCACAGTCTCCGTAGACACTTATGTGGGTTGTGAATATGTTATGGGTAGATGTTGGATTTAATCGTAATCGTTAATATTGTAATTGGCATGTATGTTTTAAAAGATCTAATATTGGTAATGGTGAAAGAGGAAAATATACTTAATGTTATGAATATATATATTCTTTGTGTTATCTCTTGCTACCTCATGTAAATAATGTATGCTATAAACATGGGGAGAAACGAGTCGGGTAGGAAAGGCTAATCAGGCTTGCTTGACCGGGTCACTCGGTTAGGCGCCGGTCGCGCCCCTCGATTTTGGGGCTTGACAAGGAGGCCTTGGATAAGGTCAAGATTATTCAGGAGAGACTTCGTGCAGCTCATTCTAGACAAAAGAGTTATGCCGATCGTAAGGTTCGTGATGTGGCATTCATAGTAAGAGAGAGAGTATTGCTTCATGTGTCGCCCATGAAGGGTGTTATGAGGTTTGGAAAGAAGGGTAAGTTGAGCCCTAGGTATATTAGACTATTTGAGATTCTTGATAAAGTAGGGGAGGTGGATTATAGACTTACGTTGCCACCAGGGTTATCCTTAGTTCATCCGGTATTCCACGTGTCTATGCTCCGAAAATATCATGGTGACCCGTCCCACGTGTTAGATTTCATCTCTGTCCAATTGGACAAAAACCTGACTTATGAGGATGAGCCGATAGCTATTTTAGATCGCCAGGTTCGTCAGTTGAGATCTAAGAGTTATTACTCAGTTTGAGTGCAGTGGAGAGGCCAGCCTATTGAGGCAGCTACTTAGGAGTCCGAGTCGGACATGTAGAGTAGATATCCACACTTGTTCGCCATTTCAGGTAATTTTCTATGTCCATTCGAGGACGAACATTTGTTTTAGAGATGGAGATTGTGATGACCCAAGGGGTCATTCTATGAATTTATACTCCGTTCTAGTCTCAATAGCCATATAAAGATTATTTTAAATACCTCAATTTGCGTGCACAGTCCGAGCGTGAAACCGAAAAGCTATTATGCAAAAATATGATAAATAGTAAATTCTAGAATTAAATTTTGATTAATATTGACTTTGGTCAACATGTTGAGTAAACGGACCCGGATCTGTGTTCCGACGATCCCGGGGGGTCCGTAGTAAAATATGGGACTCGGGCGTATGCCCGAAAATGAAGTCCGAGGTCCAAGCCTTAGAAATCAATTTTTGAAAGAAATTATTTTGCTGAAATATTTATGAAACACATAAAAGAATTAATGTTTGAAACCATTGGTATCGGGCCCGTATTTTGGTTCTGAAGCCCGGTAAAGATTTGTTATAGTATTTAAAGGTTTACCGTGAAATTTGATGAAAAACAAAGTTTATTTGACGTGATTCGGATGTCCGGTTTAGAAATAATGAACTTTAAGAGTTCTTGGAGAAAACGATGAGTTTTGAGGTTTAATTCATGGTTTTACATGTTATTTTCATGATTTGATCAAACGAGCAAGTCCGTATAATATTTTTAGACTTGCGTGCATGTTTGATTTGGAGCCCCGAGGGCTCGGGTGAGTTTCGAGTAGGCCACAGAGTGTTTTGACACTTAGAAAAATATAACTGAGATTTCAAAAGTTGCAGGTCGCAGGTTCAGTTCTCGGAACCCAAAAGCATGGCAACGTTTAGAACTCCGCGTCCGCGGATTGCATCCCGCCGCAACGCCCAAAATTCCGCTGACCGCGGTTGTTGAAGGCAGGATTCCGCCGACGCGCCCCTTATCCCGCTGACAGCGGTGGGGCAAATTCCAAGATTCCGCTGCAGCGGAATTTTACCTCTGGCAGTGGTGGTCTGGACTGAGGCGCAGGTATAAATACGGGACTTTTAATTTTGTTACCACTTTTCAAAAATAATAAAACCCTAGAACTCAAGAGGCGGTTTCTCCAAAATATTTTCTTCCCCAAATCATTGGTAAGTGCTTTCTAACTCATCTCTTTCAATCCTTAACTACTTTTTACAAGATTTTAACCTAGAATCTAAGAATTTTCATGGTAGAATTAGGGATTTTTGGGAAAACTTAGGAAACCCATGATTTTTCAATAAAGTTAATTCCTTTAACAATACTTAATGATATTAAACTCAATTATGATTAGATACGAGTGAGTTGAAGGCAAGTTCTAAAGGAAAAGCTGTGATTGAGCAGTAAGGGGCCTGCTGAATTGAGGTAAGTGTTTTGTCTAACCTTGACTTGATGGAATAGGAAACCCCACTTGTTTGCTATGTGAAATGCGTGTGTGTGGTGTATAGGTGAGGTGACGAGTATCTATGCACCACCAAATGGTCTGTTAAACATGATCCCTTCCCCATTTCCAATTTAATTGATTCATGTCTTAATTGTTCTATGTTAATTATTATTTCTATGACTACTTGGCCTTATTACATTGTTGTTAAATAAGGATGTGGTTATTTTGGAAGAGTATTGGTGGTTTATTTCGTCCCCTTGTGATATAGAAAGGTTGAGAAGTTTGGCATTGTTTTACGAAATGCATATATACATATATATTCCTGTTGGTTTCATTCTTGTGACAACATTGATGAGTTTATGATCAATATAGTTTTCTGTTTATAAAAGTTGAGATAAAGGTGTTGTGAAAGGCTTGGCCTGACTTGTGAAAGTGTTTCTGATAAGCAAATAGACATTGATTGTGATAAGGGTGCAAAATTGATTGTGATAAGGGTGGTGAAATTGATTGTGATAAGGGTGAATAAATGATTGTGATAAGGGTGGAGAAATTGATTGTGATAAGGGTGAATAAATGATTGTGATAACGGTGAATAATTATGTTTTATTGATTTAAATTACTAAGATTTGAAAATTCTCGCTTTACTCTACGTTTTTCTCATATGTGGTACATGTGGTTATTTTAAAGTAAAGTGTGAAAATTTGGAAATTTATTCGAGGATTTGGTTATAGCTGAGACCTGGAAAAGGTGACTGAGTTATTTTAAATTGTTGTTGTAGTTGTTACTATTTACTTGTTTTAGAGTTCCTTCTGCTTTATTGTTTATTATTGTCACAGGTTATGTTATTAATTCCCCGTCGTAGCATCGTCACTACTTCGTCGAGGTTAGGCTCGTCACTTAATCAGTACATGGGGTCGGTTGTACTGATACTAGACTCTGCACTCTTTTGTGCAGATCCAAGTACTAGCCAGCAGTAGAGATCTTTAGAGCAATCATCCATTCTTTCGGAGACACGAGGTATATCTGCCGGCGTTCGCAGATCCCGAGAGTCTTCTCCTAGTTTCATATATGTTTTTTATTATATTCAGAATAATTACATTATTTCTTTCAACCCATTATTTGTAGTATTCTTTAGTAGTTCATGAATTGTGAGACCAGACCCTGGGTAGTCTTATAGTTATTTATATAATTAGTTCATGGTTCGTTTTATTTAATTGTTTATTATTTTATCTTTGGAAATTATTCATCGAAAACAAATAGATTCAGTTCACTTTAGATTATTTTATTATGTCTAAATGGGTAAATAATGCAAAGTAGATACTCGAATTCTAAGATTGGCTTGCCTAGCAAGTGTGGTGTTAGGCGCTATCACAATCCCTAAGGTTGGGAATTTGGGTCGTGACAAATATTGGTTTCGGTAAACCTCTAGTTTACTTATGGCATTTGATTCCATCATCATTCTTATACTTGTGTATTACAAATAGAAGAAAAGTCGGGTAACCTTTCATATTTACCCGATATGTTATAGTAATATGAAGATAATCAATCTTCCTTTTATTTATAGTCTCAATATGCCAACCACTTTTTGGCTAATATATTTGATACTCCAAAAGTTTCTTTTTGAGACTTACTACAATATAAACGTCAAAAACAATTTCATTAATCTAGGTAGTAACAAATCGCTCTTCCGGTGCTCTTAATTGATTTTGTACTTCAAGATCTTTTGTCACACCATCTATATGGTTAATGTCTCCGTCACAAGGAAAATTATATCATAATAATTGTCATGGTCAAAATCAACATAAGAAAAGTCATTTCTTGCTTTAAGTTTTCCTTTAATAACCTTTTTAAGGCATGACAATATATTTTATGTGTACCACGTGTACGCGACCAATGACATATTCATGTAACCACACTGTAATATGTTATCTTTCTTTCTCTTAAACCTTACATAGAGGTGAGTTGTGGTATTTATCCAACCATGCATAAGCACATTCTTATGCATAATATTTATCACATATATATTTCAACATTTATTTTCATGAATGAGCCTGCATTTACAACTCTTATCACAAGTCACATTTTAAACGAATGGACTATAATCATGTGAACGTTTCTCGTATTAACATACCACATTGATACATATTCCTTCACCTTCGAAGGATCATTTCGAGAACCCTTATTATTCTCCTTTTTACAATTACCATAATGATGACCATTATTATTTGATCTTTGGCACGACCACGTTCACTGGTCCACCACTTATCTTTATTTAGACTTATTATGCACCGCTATCACATTCACTTCAAGAATGGAGCAAATAAATTGCAACAAGCTTCATGACTTTTCATGAAAAATATATTATTTTTCTTTAGTCATCATTGTATCATCCATATGGTGCATTGGGACTCAAACCTAATGTGTTACCCATATAAAGTATGATAGGCGATAATGCGTTGGGAGTCAAACCAACGTCTTATTATTATGGTGCACCAGGACTCAAACCTGATGTCTTACCCTTATGCAATAGCATAATAAGTCTAAGTGGACTCACCCTTGAGCCTTTCATGATATACTACTTTCTAATAATCAGTTATTTATGCCAGAACTTTAATGAAAGTTCACATTGATCTTTTTTCACGAACAACCACATGATCAAATATAAAGGGATTAAAAATATCTTAGTTATACAAAACTTATTTGTACCACAACATAAATTTAAATTTTTATTATTTTTTAAGATTAATTAGAAATCTTTTCAAAAGTTAACAGTTCCATAATCTTGGCTTGCAAACTGTCGGAGCAGTACATATGGGAGATGATGTCAATGCATCGTAATATTCCCTTGTTTGTCACTTGAAAACTGGTACTCCATATGTATACATCTGCACAAATGAAACTAAATTGGTAAGTACCACAAATTAAACCAAGTCTTAAATATTAACGTAAGTTAATTGCAGAATTCATGGAAACTGAAAAATGATACTCCATGTATAACAGAAGCAAACACAACATTGATATGGCATACGAAATGCCTAGATTTTCACAGGCTCAACCAAATTGAGTCAAGGTTGTCGGTCATTTATAATTCCATCGTCAAATAAGTTATCTTTCCACTTGGTTAGAGCTTCGTGCTGATAACGTATTAAGAAACTAAGCTAAAAATAATAATATTAAACCGGAATAACAAGCTAAGAGATATAGAGATAAAGAGAGGAGAAATTCTTATTTCTTCTATGTATTCAAGTATGTACAATGTGATTCCCAAATCCTCTATTTATAGGATGATATAAGTAATACAAAGGGATGCCATGAACATGGTATTAACTATTGAGATCAATGGGGGAGATCTTGGAGGAGGTTATGGAGGTGTGGGAGTTACAACCATAATGGTAAGAAGTAATGGGGAGGTTAATGGAGAAGAGTTGTGGGGGTAAATTCTTTAGGAGTTATAGATATCCACTAGGGTGAAAATCATTTACCCTCCCCAACTTTGTGTTAAAAATCAAACTCCCCCCTCAACTTTGAACAATAATCGTTCTCCCCCCTTTATCCTACACAATACCTTTTTTGCCCTTGAATTTTCAATTTCCTCCTCAATTCAATACTTTTTTATTATATGCTTTTTTTTATGGTTTTAGCTATAACTTAAATTATGTAATATCTATTATAAATTGTAATTTGATTTCATGAAAATTATAAGTAGAATAAGTAATCAGAGTCAATTAAAATTACTTTATCTTTATGATTGTTATTTTAATGTAATGCATATTAAATATCTATTTAAGTTATATTTTTTTACCGACATAGCTAGAAAATCATATAAGAGGATTGAAAATTTTAATTCATATATTTAATGAACTCTATTCTCTTAGCTCGCAAATTTTAATTCATATATTTAATGAACTCTATTCTCTTAGCTCACAAATTTTAATTTTTTAGCTGACAAGTTCAATCCGAGTTTTTCATATAAGAGAATTGAAAAACACCCCAAGTTATCTTAGCTCACAAGTTCAATCCGAAATAAAATAAAAAATTGAGTATTTTTCAATCCTCTTATATGAATTTCTAGCTCTGTCGGTAAAAGCCTAAAATCGGACAAAAGTCCCAAAATCAGACCAAAAGCCCAAACCAAACACGCACATCGGAACCTGACAAAAATCACTAAATCCCACTACCCATTCAGTTACGAGTCCAACCATACTAGTTTCACTTAAATCCGACTCCGAATCGGTATTCAAAACTCAAAAACTCATATTATGAAACTTTAGGCCAAAAACCCCTCTTTCCCTCTTTAAAATTCACCAACCAAAGCTAAAATCAAAGATAGATTCATGGAATAAGATCAAAACTAAGTGTAGAACACTTACCCCAATCCTTGTGATGAAAATAGCTCCAAAATACCTCAATCCACTCTTGGAAAGGTAAAAATGAAGACAAAATTGCGAACCCTTGTATTTAACACTCCGCCCAGCATTTCCGCTCATGCGACTCCTTCGTCGCTTCTACGACCATCGCACCTGCGCAAACCAGCCGCAAGTGCAGTCACACCAGAACTAGCAACCACCAGCCTTAGCCAAATCTCTGAAATGCTCTGAACCTCGCGCGAAACACACCTGAGCCCCTTGGGACTCTGTCCGAACATGCCAGCAAGTCACATAACATAACACAAACTACTCGAGGCCACAAACATACATGAAAACATCGAAACGACGAATCACACCTCAAATCAAAATCAATGAACTTTGAACGTCCAATTTCCAAAACTCGTGTTGAAACATATCAAATCATCCCAGAATGAACCCAATTTTTTTTCACATAAGTTACAAATGACATGATGAAGCTCTTCAAATTCCCGGAACCACAATCCGATTCAGATATCTTCAAAGTCAACTTCCGGCCAAACTTATGAAATTTCCAAGCCTTCCAATTTCCAACATTCGCTATTTTGTGTAGAAACCTTCTAGAAACATCCAAACGGACCTAACAGAAGCATCAAAACTCCATTCCGGGGTCAAATTGTAAAAAAGTCAAACTTGGTCAATTCTTTTATCTCAGAGCCTCAACCATGAAATTCATTCTTCCAAACCGATTCCGAATAACCTAAAAACCAAAATTGATGATTCACATAAGTCATAATACATCACACGGGGCTACTCACACCCGTAAACTACAGAGCGAAGTGTAAATGCTCAAAACGGCCGGTCGGGTTGTTACATCCTCCCCCACTTAAACATACGTTTGTCCTCGAACGTGCCATGAGTTGTTCTTCAAAACCATCAAGCCGTCGCATAACCTTACCATGCACATACCCTAGGGTGATCCCATGTCACCCTATCCCATATTGGTACGGTAACACGATATAACAGAAATTTCTCAATTCAACCTAGCCCATAAGCCTTAGAATCCAATTTTTTCCAGCTTCCGGAATTCTTATTGGATATGCATCTCGCAACCTACACGCTATATAAGTCTGAACAAGCTGTACCAAGTCGCAACCATAACCAAGCTACAATCACAAGATATACCACTTGACTCACACACCCATAGCAGAAATCTCCAATCACAGTAACTGCTCAAAACAACCCAATGCCGGTAATAGACCTAATATCTAACCAAATCTCACTTTAATGCCTTCGTACACTGCCGATAATGAAAGAACTCGCAGAAACTCGTAATCATTCATCAAATCAACAAGTCGTGGAGCTCCCTCTCCTTCGACAATAACTATAGCATATTTTCTAAGCCAACTTTCAGTATTATCCTTCCAACGTGTTGTAATCGATTCCGATAGTATCCATTCTAGGTCCAATGACCTCATCTCATCCAACATGACCACTCTAGTGACATGACACATCAATATAACCTAAAGCCACAACCCGTGCAATCCGTGCACCAACAAGCAACAATCCAAATGTACTCAAATCATGGAAAATGACTCAAACGAGAGAACTGTCCCTCAAGCTTAACAATTACCACCACAACGCAAATGCTAAGAACCTATCACACACCATAGAACCAAAACAAGAAAATCTAACACAAAGGATCATATCCCAACATAACTTTGTTGCAATGCGCGACCCCATCAAAACACTGGTCCACGTGAATACCTCAAGTCACAATGCTTAAAATCAACAACCACACGCAATTTGACGTCCAATACCAAAAGTACACGACCATAACCACTAAAGTAAATAACTCAATACCATAGTCCGGAATGAACATAATCAACACACAATCAATCATTCAACACCCAAATACCTATCTCGCTCAAATCCCGCTATAAAGCCCAAATAGAACCGCATTTTTTGTGTATATAACTAACGAATCAACTCGTCGTAGATAGAAGAGTAACTCACAAAAATTTCATAATACGAATAAGCTCAGAAACAACTGAATGGCACATCCCTCAACAGTAGCATTACGGAGAAAACCAATCTCACTCGGTGTAAACTACACATCCTAATTGGGCCTACCCATGGACCTCCAATTCAACCCCGGTCACCCACACATAGATAAATAAACCTCTGAAAGCCCACAGTGACTGAATCATAACACATACTATCATTTGGTCAGCTTCGGCCATGACTTCACAGTCCACAACCATGAAACAATCCTCTCCCAAGGACTCCTCGTCTCCAAATCCATAGGACACACGAATCAGCATAACTAATCCCAACTCCACCGCCCGAATATCTAACACATCTCTCATACACGATCATCCTGCAAGTAATACTTCTAAAATTCTTCCATTCCCCATAGCAAAATTTGAATATCATTAGTCGATCAACAAGGAGAGTGCTAGAATACCAATGAAGTATCCATAAAATCAAAACACATAGCCCATTCTGAAATGTATACTCTCATCAAGCCATACCAAGTAGTAATGTCATTTACCTAGTCATCTGAAATCGTCCATGTTGCATAAGAATTTATGTCCTTCCTTCAAAACCGAATCGTGACTTTGCACATGCCAATCTCGATCCCACACAACACACCGCATATACCATGTCATCATATAAAAAATACGAGAACTTCATAATCCACTACGAGTCACAAGCAACTACATACTCAATTAGCCAAGAACTTTACATTTGATTTCATCCTGAAAAAATCACTATACATCACATGCTCCTCACGCCAGTAGGAAATATACTCCTCGAACCGTGGTAGAAACTATTGAGATCTCTTCGGAACCCATTTGCACATAATTAAGCCATCATAACTAAATCTCTCTAACTCAACCAAGCCACACACGTCACCAGAAACCCAAGAGCACTTCCACAAAATACCTGTAGAAATCCACCACATCATAAACACCCAAAGAACCGATCATATCCATTATCATGCTGATCTAACCTACTACTAAGTTGTCCTAGTTCTCCAAGCCCTTTCCAAATCGCCTTTCAATTGATACTTCCCTTATTAGAATTCCACGATCCTTAACCAAAAATTCACCATACAAGAGACCTTAGTATAAAACCACAATGCCCTAAGGCCCATAAGTCGGTGACTTCCCTTATAAGCATCCCGAAAGCACCACAACTGATACACTCACTTTAAGGAGACCTTATGTGAACCTAAAATTCTCTCCTTCACCTTCTTAATATAGAAATGCATAATCCACAATGATATGAAGATGCCACAAGTCTCGACACCATCCAATGCAACTCTCAGTTTCTAGCCATATACAATTCTTGAAAATTCCAAATCGCTGCATATAAATCTTGAATTCATTAGAACCATTCTCGAGAGTCATCCACTCTTTTCTAATCTCAATTAAACAGACCGAACGACTTGTGCCCAGTAGCACCCACGGGAGTAACCAACACTCCTAAGCAACCTAGCAATTCCTACTCTATGCACACTTCATCCTTCACAACTAACGACTCAATCATATCATGACTCCCATATAACCATAGAGTCTAATAGAACCTGTATCCAGAAGTTTCCTTAATCGAGTCATTCTCAAACTCCACCTCTGCGTCTTAACTAATTCACTAGTATACCCCAAATTGAAACCAATACAACACATAATCGTGCAGTCAACTTATCTCCCACATGGCTCAAAGCCATATGTCAAAACACACAATAACTCACAATGCCCATACTCTATTGCTGCCATAATACCACAGTGAGATTCAATTGAATCCTTCATAAGTTCATATAACACAAACCATCTAATATCATGAATCATCTGCAAATCCAGCATTCGTCCTTGTAGCAATCACACCAGTTCTCATAAGCGACCCGAACTCAAATTGCAACACATATAATTCGCTGGTAAAAGAGGACCCGCTGCCAAACAACATAGGGATCACACATCCTTAGAAAACCCCGCAAGAAGATAACCTACCTGCTTGGCCTCAAACTGACATCCTTATATACCCTTCTACAAACACAATTACTTCACAATCACCCAGCCTTCCTAAGTCTGAACTCTTAACATGACATAAATATCTACTTTACCCCACAACAAAACAACACGAGAGATCTTTCAACACACCCGAAAGTCGAGGTCATACGCCAAATCAAGATAGAAATCAAACACCCAATAGTCCTTGCTACATCTCAAGTAAACCCTTCTCGTCACATTCGATCAATCTGAACACGATCTCGTAGTCAAATCATACCCACCACATAGTCATAAAATAACCAATTCCACTAATAAGGATACGAAAAGACATATAAGTCCCAAAAGCACATGCTCATACAATCAAAATCTCTGTGCTTAGGCCACCGGAAAAATCTGACTTTAGGTCCTCCAGACTGGCGCATGGCCAACCGGCCAAAAATCACATCTCGCACCCCAACCATGGAATCACAAGCCATCATTTCATAGCTGATACCGAGCGCTCATGTGCGCACATGAAAGCGTGGAAGGAATTCAAAGAGTTACGCTTCAAGCTGAATCAATGACGCAAGACAAGGAAAAAAAGATGGAAAGTATATCCTAAATATCTTGTAGCCTCTCGAAGATAGGTATGGACGTCATCATACCGATCCGCAAGACTCTATTAAACACTTGCTCATGACTTGTAAAACTTGTGAACCTAGGGCTCTGATGCCAATCTGTCACGACATAAAATCCATCAGTCGTGATGGAACCTAACCCAACATGCTAGGTAAGCCAACTAACAACTATCCAATTCCACTACTATTAATAAGATAATTAAACAAAAGGAATTATCTAAATCTTATACATTCCCCAAGGACTTGGTAGTACAAATCATGAGCTTCTAAGAATAGAGTTTACAAAGCAGAAATGAAATAAATACATAGTCTTTTTGAAAAGTACATAAAGAAAGATTTATAATCTAAGGCTACCCCGGACAAATAGGCAGTCACAAATGGAACACAGGTACGTCTTCAAATCCAACAACCCTCGAACACAGCAACAACAGAAGACAACATCTGCACGCAATGTACAGAAGTGTAGTATCAGTACAACGACCCCATGTACTGAGTAAATAACAAACCTAACCCTAGGTTGAAAGAAGTGACGATCGATCACAAGGTCGGGTCCAATACCGGTATTCTACAACAGTACATAACATCGTAATACAAGTAGTAAAAGGGGTATCTCAAAAGTAAAATGCTCTACTCTTTAACAGTTCTAGAAAATAGGCATGCTTTTCAAATATCTTAGTGAAAACTCAATGTTTTGCCAAAAATGCCAAAAATACAGGTAAGTTTGAAAACTGTGATATTTCCCAAAATCCTTTCAACAATAAGTAAGAAGTTTCATTTTCATTCCAAATAACAAGTGCAAAAACACCTCTCTATACCCACATATCAATATGTGTAAAAAGTCATGAGTGACGTTATACTATATAGCATGAAGAAAAATGCATCTCTATGCTTGTATGTCAAGTGTGCATATCAAATGCGATGCAACTCAGTGATAAAACCATACGCATTCTCTCAGAGTATCAATTCACTCAGTCCTCCCAGTAACTTAGTCCTCACAGTCACTCAGTCCTCAGAGTCGCTCAGTCTTCACAATCACTCAATCCTCCCAATCACTCGTCACTCGGCACCGACACTCGCACTTAATAGGTACAAGCACTCGCTAGGGGTGTGTACAGACTCCAGAGGGGATCCTACATCCCAAGCGCTATATCAAGCCAATCATGGAAAAAATCAATGAAACATGCTGCGACATGCAGCCCGATCCCATAAATATCCTCACAATCAGGCCCTCAGCCTCACTCAATCATCAATCTCTCTAGTCTCTCTCTCTCTCGGGCTCACAATGTCATGAAACTATCCCGAATATGATGATGTGATGTATCAATAAATAAAAGCAGAGACTGAGATATGGTACATATGAATGCGTATGATTGAGTATATAAAACAATGACAACATATAAGTCAATAGCAGAAATGACCTCACTGGGTCCCAACATGATAAACATGTAGCCTAGACATGGTTTCTAACATGGATCACAGCTCAATAGCTCAAGTACGTAGATATTTCTTGATTACATGTAAGGTCAAGTAACTACACAGTACCACAGAAATAACAGAGCCACAATTCGCACGGTGCATGCCCACACGCCCATCGCCTAGCATGTGCGTCACCTCAACACCAATCACATAGCACAAAATTCGAGGTTTCACACCCTCAACGCTGAGTTTAGAAGAGTTACTTATCTCGAACGAGCCAATACCAATGCCGAGCAAGCCAAGCGATGCTCCTAAGATGCCATCACGTGCGTTACGACCTTTGAACGGGTCGAAATTGACCAACAAAAATTCAAATACATCAAACAATGCTAAAGGAACCAATCCTGATCATAAAATATCAAATCTTGAATCAAAGCCCAAAATCCGACAAAAATCTCAACCCGGGCCCGCACCTCGAAACCCGATAAAACTCACAAAATCCGACAACCCATTCAATTACGAGTCTAACCATACTAGTTTCACTTAAACCCGACTCCGAATCGGTGTTCAAAACTCAAAATTTATATTATGAAACTTTAGACCAAAACCCACACTTTCCCTCTTTTAGATTCACCAACCAAAGCTAAAATCGAAGATAGATTCATGGAATAAGATCAACACCAAGTGTAGAACACTTACCTCAATCCTTGTGATGAAAATTGCTCCGAAATCGCTTCAATCCGCGCTTGGAAATGTAAAAATGAAGACAAAAATGCAAATACTTGTATTTAACACTCTGCCCAGAATTTCCGCTCTTGCGAACCTTTCATCTCTTTTGTGACCATCGCACCTGCACAAACCAGTCGCAAGTGCGGTCACACCACAACCAGCAACCACCAGCGTTAGCCAAAATCTCCAAAATGCTCCGAACCTCGCCCGAAACTCACCCGAGCCCCTCAGGACCCCTTCTGAACATGCCAACAAGTCACATAACATAACACGTACCTACTCGAGGCCTCAAAATACACATGAAAACATCTTAACGACGAATCACACCTCAAATCGAAATCTATGAACTTTGAGCTTCCAATTTTCAAAATTCGCGTCGAAACATATCAAATCATCTCAGAGTGAACCCAAATTTTGCACACAAGTCCCAAATGACATGATGAAGCTATTCAAATTCCCGGAACCACAATCCTAATCCGATATCTTCAAAGTCAACTTCTGGTAAAACTTAAGAACTTTCCAAGCCTTCCAATTACCAACTTTCGCCATTCTGCGCTGAAACCTTCTAAAAACATCCAAATGCAAATCAGGGAACATGCCTAAGTCCAAAATCACCATCCAGTCCTAATGAAACCATCATAACTCCATTCCGGGGTCAAATTCTCAACAAGTCAAACTTGGTCAACTCTTTCCACTCAAAGCCTCAACCATGAAATTTATTCTTCCAATCCGATTTCGAATAACATGAAAACAAAAACCGATGTTTCACATAAGTCATAATATATCACACGGAGCTACTCACGCCCGTAAACTACCGAGCGAAGTATAAATGCTCAAAACGATCGGGCAGATCGTTACAAATAGTCATAAATGAGACTTGGGGTTCGCAAATGCGACGAATGCATCAAAACTAATTCTTGCTAAACTCAGGGGATGTCGCAAAAGCGACACATATTTCGCACTTGGGAAGTCCTTCCCTTCTGCAAAAGCGATCAAATGGTCACAATTGCGACCATCCCTGTTCAGAAGCCAAATTGCAAATGCGATTAAAAGTTCCCAAAAGCAAACCATGAAGTCCCCAGAAAATCTCACAAATGTGATCCCCCACCTCGCAAATGCGAGGATTGCAAATGCGAACATAATTTCACATTTGCGTGACCTGGAGCACCTAAAAACTAGCAAAATTGAAACTCTTTCAAAATATCCGAAACGTGTCTGAAACTCACCTGAGTTTTTGGGTCTCCACACAAACATCAACACAAGTCTAAAAATATCATATAAACTCGCTCGCACGATCAAAATACCAAAATAACATCTGGAACCACAAATAGGACATCAAAATGCATGAAATTTACATTGAAACTCAAGAACTTCGAAAAACACAACCATGTGTCAGATTACTATGAAATAAACCCGGAATGACGCCAAACTTTGCAGACAAGTTCCAAATAACTAAACGATTTCAGTTTAAAAACCAAATTTCAACCCGATAGCCATAAATTCAACCTACGATCAAACCTAACGAATTTCTAAACTTTCAAATTTCTAACTTTCGAAAACACAAGCCAACATAGGGATCTGCGAATTCAATTTTGAGAATACGCCCAAGTCCAAAATCACAATAAAACTCTAGCAGATCCATCAAAATACCGTTCTGGGGTTGTTATCCCGAATGTCAATCATCGGTCAATATTTCTAACTTAAGCTTCTAAAATGAGAATCATTCTTCCAAATCAATTCCTGTGATGACCCAAAGGGTCATCTTGTGAATTAAGACTCCATTCTAGGATCATTAGCCTTAAAAATATTAATTTTAATTACCTTGATTTGCGTGCGCAGTCTGGGCACGAAATCGGAAAGCTTTTATGTGAAAATCTGAGAAATAATAATTTTTAGAGTTAAGATATGGTTTTAGTTGAGTTTGGTCCATATTTTTAGTAAATGGATCCGTATATGTGTTCCGACAATTCTTGGAGGTCCGAAGTAAAATATGCGACTTAGGCGCATTCCCGGAATTGAATTCCGAGGTCCCTAGCTTTAGAAATCAATTTTTGAAGAAAATTGTTTTGCTGGATTTTTAAAGAAATAAAAAATGAATTAATGCGTGAACTCGTTGGTATCGGGACCGTATTTTGGTTCTGGAGCCCGGTACAGGTTTATTATGACATTTATATCATATATGTGAAATTTAGTGAGAATCGGAGTTGATTTGACGTGATTCGGACATCCGGTTGAGAAATAGTGAAATTGAAGTGTTCTTGAGAAAAATCATGAGTTTAATGTTAAATTCGTAGTTTTTGATGTTATTTTGATGATTTGATAGCACGAACAAGTACGTATGATATTTTTAGGCTTGCGTGCAAGTTTTGTTTAGAGCCCCGAGGGCTCGAGTGAGTTTTGGATAGGCTATAGAGTGTATAGAACATAGAAATCATAGCTGGTGTATCTGGTGTTTTAGACAGGCCTCTAATCTTGCAATCAGGCCTCGCAATTGCGAGGTAGGAAGCCAAGGTAAATGCCAGAATTCTATCGCATTTGCAAAGGGCTTGGGCCAGTGTGATTCTCGCAAATGCGAAGACGGCCAGGAAGACCAGTAGTCGCAAATGTGACATTTTTATCGCAAATGCAATGGCTGCAGAATTTCAAAGGGTTCGCACTTGCGAACCCCTGATCGCAATTGCGATAACTGCAGCCTGTTAAGTGAGATTTTAGATGAGAGTTTCACCCATTTTTCAATACTCTCAAACTCTCAACTTCCATAGGCGATTTTACAAAGACCCAAACTTCTTCAAATTATTGGTAAGTGATCTCTAACTATTTCCTTTCAATCCTTAACAACGTTTTACAAGATTTCATCATAGAATCTAGAGTTTTCATGGTAAAAATTGGGAGTTTTGGGTAGAACTTAGGAATTTCGAAATTTGGGAATTTAGACCTCAAATTGAGGTCGGATTCCAAAACCAATTGTATATCCGAGCTCAAGGGAGAATGGGTAAACGGGTTTTGGTCCAAACCTCGAGTTTAGACCAAGCGGGCCTGGGTTCGATTTTTGTCGTTTGATAGGAAAACCATGATTTTTCTTCAAAGTTAATGCCTTTAGCAATAATTAATGATATTTAACAAATTATGATTAGATTCGAGCGGGTTAGAGACAAATTCTAAAGGAAAAGTTGTGCTTGAGCAGTGAATTATTTGTGAGATCGAGGTAAGTGTTTGGTTTAACCTTGACTTGAGGGAATAGGAATCCCCAACTTAAATGCTATGTGAAATTGCATGTGTGTGGTGTATAGGTTAGGCGACGAGTATCTATGCACCACCAAAATTATTTGTTAAACATGATCCTTTACCGTTTACAATTCATTATATTCCTGTATTGATTGTTTTCATGATTTTGATGTCTCCATGTCTACTTGTTTTCGTCAACTTATTGTTAAGTATTGTTTCAAGTATTTTGGGAAGTGTTAGCTGTTCCCTTGGCTTAATTGTGGTACATAAAAGATTGAGCTGGTTGATAGTGTTTTACGATACATTCCGGTTGGTTTCAACTGTGAAGTGATAGTTGATGAATTTAATGAATAGTACAACTTTCTGTTTACAATTGTTGAGACATAAATATTGTGAAAGGATTTGACCTAAATTGTTAAATCTTTTATAAATAAAGTGATGTGATTGTCTAGTGGGAGCAGGTTGCATGCCGCAACAAGGAGTGATAAGGGTGGACAAGTGGGATCAGGTTGCACGCCGCAATAGGATAAATAAGGGTGATATATATAGGTAGGAGCAATAAGGGTGGGCAGGTAGGAGCGGGTTGCACGCCGCAACAAGGAGCAAAAAGGGAGGATATTCATGTTTTACTGCTTTTAAACATAAAGACTGGAATACTCACTGTTTTATTGTTGTCATTTCATATTCTGCACTTACGGTTATTTTAAATTAAAACTTGGAAATTTTCGTGAGGATTGGTTATAGTTGAGATCTGGAAAAGTTAACCGGGTTGTTTTATTAATTGTTTCAAGTACTGTTGTCACGACCCCAAATATAAACTGGCTGTGATGGCGCCTATCGTGATACTAGGCTAGCCAATTCACTGACAATAACATAAAGGTTTTCCATTTAATACATAAAATATCCGATTTTTCATAATAATTCTGTTTCTTAAGCATTTCAACAATAATAATAGCCAACAATGTCTAAAACACATCCCCAACATCTGGAGTGAAACGTCATAAGCATCTAAGAAGCAATGCAGTATGATACTAATTCTCTACTACAACAAGTCTGGAAAATAAAGTAAAATGACAGAGTAAGAAGGAGAAAGGGTAGGGATGCGGACGCCGAGCAGCTACCTCACAATTTCCGAACAATGCTCCAAATGGGGTAGATCAACTATCGCTTTGCCCCGGTACCTGAATCTGCACAGAAGGAGCAGGGAGTAACGTGAGTACGCCAACTCAGTAAGTAACAACCATAACTAAAGACTTTAGTGCAGTGACGATCATGTAAAGCCATATAATAATCAATGGTGAAAATAACTTTAATGGAGTCAGAAATCAAAATTTCCAAATATTTCAGAAAAATCTCCAGTTTTCCATTTAAATCTCGTATAAAACATTTGTTCAACATTTTCATTAGAGGCTCAGTGTAAAGAAGAGTGAAAATAGTAGTTTCATAAAAATATCAGCCCCTCGGGCACATTTTCACTCACAAATAAAGCCTCTCGGGAAAGCCTCTCAGTCACTCGTGACTCTACTCTCATAAGTTAATGCTCACACTCAGCACTCTCTCAACAGGTACCATATAACAACCGATGCGGCGCGCAGCCCGATCCATATAATAACCCGTTGCGGTGTGCAACCTGAACCATAATAGTAACCCACTGCGCCGTGCGGCCCGATCCATAATAGTAACTCGCTGCTGCGTGCAACCCGATCCATAATAGTCGACTGCGCTCACTGGGGGTGTACAGACTCCGGGAGGGGCTCCTATAGCCCAAGTGTAGCCTGATCCAATATATATATATCGCTGCGGCGTGCAGCCCGATCCAATATATATACCGCTGCAGCGTGCAGCCCGATCCAATATATATATCGCTGTGGCGTGCAGCCCGATCCACATACCTTGCTGCGGCGTGCAACCCGATCCACATACCTTGCTGCGGCGTACATGTGATGACCCAAAAGGTCATCCTAAGTAATTCCAGCTAAATTTGTGTTCCGAGGCCTCGAAAGCCTCCGTTAATCTCACCTCGATATGCGTGTGCAGGCCGGGCAGGAAGCCGGGAAACTTCCATGTGAAAATTTGATAAAAATGGGATTTTTGAATTGAATAATTGAATAAAGTTGACTTTGGTCAACATTTTTGGTAAACGGATTCGGACCCGTGATGTGACGGTCCCGGAGGGTCCGTAGGAAAATATGGGACTTGGGCGTATGCCCGGAATCGAATTCCGAGGTCCCAAGCCCGAGAAATGAATTTTTAAAGAAAATTGTTTTCTGAAAATAATAAAGGCTTTTGAAAAAGAATAATTATGTAAAAACCGTATTACCTGGCCCGTATTGCGGTTCCGAAGCTCGGAACAGGTTTGTTATATGTTATTTGTCCTATCGGTGGAATTTGGTGTAAAACGGGCTTGATTTGATTGGTTTCGGATCCAAATGAGGAAAAATGGAGTTAATGAACTTGTGGGGTTTCTAAAGAATTTGAAATTTGGCTTGAGAGGTAATTTTATGTTCCCGAGGTCCGAATGAAATTACGATACCGGGAATAGTTCCGTTGTGTCATTCATAACTTATCTGCAAAATTTGAAGTCATTCCGAGTGGTTTAGGCCGGTTCGGCGCGTTGAGGTGAATTCTAGAATTTAAAAGTTCTTATGTTTGATTAATTTGGTTTTGGGGGTTTGATTCATGGTTTTTGATGATATTTTGATGATTTAAAAGCATGAACAAGTCCGTAGGATGTTTTGGGAGTCGTGTGTGGTTTTGGTTTTGAGCCCCGAGGGCTCGGGTGAGTTTCGGGTAGCTAAGGGGGTGTGAAAAACATGAAAATCTGGTGTAAATTGCTGGTTTCTGGTGTCCAGGTAAATTACCCTATGCGAACGCACTCAAGGGGGTGCGAACGCACAGGGTAAAAAGTGGGGTCTGGGGTCAGGGTCTAATTTGCACTATACGAACGCGTTGATGGCCATGCGGACGCATGTCACACGCGGGGAGGGGGCTGGGATTACTCTGTGCGAATGCACAGACTTCCACGCGAACGCACAGGCCAGGGAGCTTAAGCCTATGCGAACGCGGCTAGTCCCGTGCGAACGCACTGCATGTTAAGGGAGCTGGGGTGGGGAGCCACTTTGCTCTGTGCGAACGCGGCTCTGGGCTCGCAAACGCATAGGCCTGGGGAGATAAGCATGTGCGAATGCGGCTCAGTGCACGCGAACGCATAGAGTATTTTGCCCAGGTGTTTTCTTTAAGTCCAAAACAGACCCATTACGGGTTACTCCCATTTTTCACTTCCCCTTTCTTCCTCAAACCCACCCATAAGCGAAAATCAAGCTCCCCA
>MDKH01128925.1:0-10124 GCA_005239495.1 Nicotiana undulata | reverse complement strand
CCCTGTTTTCCTACCTGCATCTTGATGTACTGTTAAGATTTATGTTTACTTAGCATTTACTTCACACTGTATATTTTAATTGGGGACTATGGACGTATTCTGGGAGATTCCCCATGTATTGTATATTTAAAGTGGGGACTACGGACGTATTCTAGGAGTTTCCCCCAGCAATGCATATTTAAATTCGGGACTATGGACGTATTCTGGTAGATCCCTCCTGTACTGCATGATTTTATTTGGAACTACGGGACGGTATCTCGGGAGTTTCCACAGTGAGATACGTTGTACTGAGCCGAGAGCTCCATTTTGCTGTTTAATTCAGATTATTTAATTGAACTGTTTACTTTTGAATTTATTTCTTTTTCGCACTATTTAAACTGTCTAAATTTATAAATCCAGTAGAGCCCTAACCTGACCTCGTCACTTCTTGACTGTGGTTAGACTTGGCACTTACTGGGTACCAAATGTGGTGTACTCATGCCTTTTCCTGCACATGTTTTTCATGTGCAGATCCAGGTTCCAGTTCCCAGTTCCTTGGCTAGTGGTCGTCGTAGCTGCTTTGAGGAGACCGTAAGGTAATTCTGCCGCCTCCGCAGAATCCTCCGAGTCACCTTCCATTCAAGTTTAGATACAGACTTTTATGTATTACTTTCTCGATGTATAGAGCTATTATGGTATAAAGCGTGTGACTTAAAAGTGACATTCTAGGTTTTGGGAATTTTTCTTGTACATGCAGAGTGACGATGTTTTACTTAGTAGAATTACTTTACCCTGTCTTTAGTTATTATTTTTGTTTAATATCTTCCGCAAAATTTAGGCTTACCTAGTCGTAGAGACTAGGTGTCGTCACAATACCTTTCGGAGGGTAAATCGGGTTGTGACAATAAGTTTCCAAAGAGTTACACGCCGCATTTTATCGCTAATGATTAGCATACTGTGGTGCCTCCGTTATACTCAAATCCTAGGTCCACCTCTGACTAATATACACGGCATAAACAAAAATGGCATGCATATTTTAGTTGAAAAAATATAAGATATATATGTCGTATATACATTATGAATAATTTATATATATATCCAGTCAGACCTCTCATCATTACAGTAAAACTTTCCAATGAACATTGAAAATTTTTACTATAATGATGAGAGAGAAAGGATGTCAATATTATTACGATAAAACTTTAATTAGAAGGTCATTTAAAATATTTAAAGTATGCTAGAATTGTAAAAGAAATTGCAAGTAATGGAATAAATGGAGAATAATATTATTAATGAAAATGATACTAAATAAAGCATTAGGTATGTAAAATCTCTAATAATAATTAACTAGCACCTCGATTCGGGTTTAATTTATAAGAGAGCCCCATGGACACCACATTCTAGAAGCGCAAATTATGGTCTAGATCATAATTACACATCTCTTATTACAGGACAATCACCTAACCAATACAAAAATATTATATATATTTGGTGGATATCATATATAATTCACTCTAGTACCATAGCAGGAATCTCTTGATATTTACCTAATTATTGTTCCAATTCGGTGATTAGTTTCTGTGACCAGTGAGGTGTTTTTTTCTTATTAATTTCTTTGGTCCGAGAATTCCATGTCCGGGTCGAGCAAATTAAGAGATTCTTCATCGTTGTGTGTTATGTCTATGTAACTGGCACCTCTCTCGATCCCAGAGTATTTGGTTATCTAGAAAAGTACTATATGTAACAGTTCGTATTTGATACTCCTTCCGGTTCACAAATAGTGATCAGTTTTTTTTTTTTTTGTTTAAAATAACTGTTCAGTTATGCAATCAAAAAAGAATTCAATTTGTTTTTACAAAATAACTTCTATATACATATCCCTAAAAAGTTTTTTTACTCCTCACGTTAAATATTTAATTAGGGATAGTTTAGTCATCATAGATATTTTTGTATAAAATTTAATATTTTTTTAATGAACAGGAGGAAATAAGTATTTAGTAATAATATGATTTAAAAAGGCATGTAGCCTAAAATAGATTATCGTAAACACTCGTTCTTCCAAAATCCAAATCTCGATAACTATCCACATGCCAATGATCCTATTATAACTATCGAGTACTTTAACCAATGATCGAGATGCTAGTATAGTATTGTGCGATAAATTGCACATATATTTAGGTAGACGTCACATAATATATATATTTGCATGAGAACTCAAGTTTAATTGAAGTACAATTTGATAACTCGGGTTATTCATAGTTAAGCACTTCATCCAAAAATATTACTCCACCCGTTCTAATTTATGTGAACTTATTTGATTGGACACGGAGTTTAAGAAAAAATAAATATTTTTTAAATTAATGGTCCTAAAAAAATTGAAAAGGGACCCAGAGTACTTGTGTGGTTATAAAAGGTTATCATTAAGGGTAGAATTGTAAGTTTAAGGTAAATTGTTTCCAAATTTAAAAATGAATCATTCTTTTTTGAACGGACCAAAAAAGAAATAGGTTCACATAAATTGAAACAGAGAAAGTACTCCTTTCGATCCACAATATGTGACCATTTTACCTTTTTTATTTTGGTCCCAAATAAGTGTCCATTTATATAATCAAGAAGGCATTAATTTTTTTCTTCCAAAATTTTCCCTTATTTTCATATTTCAATATTTAAGGTAACGATTAATTAAGTTTAATTTAGTTAATACATCTTTTTTTTTCTTTAGGAATTTGTATTTCCTTAATGGGTATATCAAAGGTAATTGATCACTTATTATGGACCGAGAGAAATAATTAATTAATGAAAAAAGTTAACCGTTTCCCGGGTGGAAGCTTCGTGCGGTGGAGAAAAAGTTGGGCAGATGCTTTAATACACCTTTCTGCTTTTTGAAAGACTTAACTAGGGGTGTGCATTCGATTTATCGATTCGATTTTAACCCTTATCGATAATTACTTATCGATTATCGATTTGTACATATGCTTATCGTTATCGTTTCAATAAGGTTTCGATTTTTTCGATTTCGATTTATCAAATTTTGGGACTTATCGATTCGGTTATCGATTACACCAATAAAAAAATTTACGGGATTCCACGGAAAGTATATCGCTATAAACATGCCTAACTAATATGGACAAAAAGAAGGTAAAATAAGATGAACATCGTTTATAACATAAAAATTGTGTCAACGAGAACATGCAACAAAACTAAAGTAAAGGTCCCTTGGGATAATAGTCCCACACAAAATTTATTAGTACAAAACATGAGTATCAATTTAAGCCTATTTCGTACCAGTACAACAAGCCAAAAAACAAAAGAAATACACAGGATTAAAGATAATAGTCGCACACAAAATTTGCATATTTGTTTTCACCATTAGGGCTGAAAATCGACATTGCCATGATAATAACGTTATGGTTGGTGATTGTAGCTCCAATTAGTCAAAGGAAAACTGGTTTGGGGATGAGAAGCAAGGCTAGATTAATACTAAGTAAAAAAAATAGAGAGAGAGGAGAGGATTAGGAAACAACCTCGAGCAAGAGAAGGATAAGAGATGGGGGCAGAGAGCTAAAGGAAGAACAAAAACGTCTCAACAGTTAATTAAAGGGGGAAATGAAAGGTAGAAACGATGGTGAGGGAAGAAGGAAACACTAGAAGGAAAGCGACTGAAAGACATTTGTAAGGCGGTCACTAATTAGAAATATGCTTATTTTACTATTCCTCCTATTTGTTAAGCACCATGTAATAATTCATATTTTAATAGGGCAGAGGAAATAATAGGGTTAGGGACTTATGGTAAAAAAAAGAGTATTATAGAATAATGGTATATTTGACTTTTTAGTATATCTTATCGGTTTATCGATAAACCGATAATCGAAGAGGACAAAATCGAAATCGAAATCAATAACTCGATAAGAAAAATTTCGAAATCGAAATCGATAAATCGATAAACCGATAACAAATAATCGATTCGATTTATCGATAAACCGATTCGAATGCACACCCCTAGACTTAACTTCATAATTTTCTGTTTATCGTCAGTGAAATTAGGAGATATTTGTACAAAGAGGATGATATGAGACCGCTATTTTGTATTGGTAAAAAATAAATTTAACGCGTGTAGCATTCCAAAGAGGAAATGTGATAACAATTGACTATTAATCTTACACAATAACCATGTCACGATCATTTCCATATTAAGCTGTGATAGCGCCCAACACCGTTATTAGGCAAACCAACACTAATTTACATTAATAATTTCGTGTTTAAATAGTTTACTAAATGGATAACACCTCCTCATTTGTTAAAAAGGTTTAGAAATTTGCAAATGGAACATAATTAAACGGTAGCAAATGAATACAAATCGTAATTCATATACCAAATTTAAAATCATAAGTCTACTAGCGTGTGTGCCTAGACCTGGTGTCAGAAGTGTGTTAGCATTTTAGTAGAATATACAAAAGAATACTAGTCTACTGTCTAGAAAAGAAATAGACAGAAATGAACAAAAGAAAGACTCCAGGTGCTGCAGAACGGCTCGGAAAGCAGCTCACCGGAAAGTGTCTGAGTCCAAGTCAAGCGTGCACGCCGGACTTATAACCAATTGCACCCGCCTCAGATCCTGCACATTCAAGTGCAAACGTGTAGCGTGAGCACATAAACAACATGTACCCAGTAAATATCTAGTCTAACCTCGAAGAAGTAGTGAGGAGGGGTCGACTTTGACACTTACTAAGGGCCAAGAACATGATAATATGAAGTTCTAATTAAGCATGAAACATACAATGATAATAGATCTCAACATGAAGTAAGTAAACAAATCCTTCTTTCAAGTAAGAAGCAAATAATTTCTCTCATTTATTCCTTTCACCTTTCAAGTCCGTGAAACCTTATTCAATATAAAGGGGATTTCGGTATCACTACGACACGAGTTATGCCGAAGACGTACAGCCCAATCCACATATACATAATAATATACTGTGAACTGCCGAGGGTCGAATGACCCGAACCATATAATATTTATCCATAAATTCTGCCGAGGCGAATGACCCGCTCCCATGAGAGTAGTGGAAAGTTTATCCTGCTCGCAGAATGTATTTGCGAAGCGGTTGAACATATGTGTTCTAAATTTATCATAGTATTCCTCAACATCTTTTGTAAACAGGAAATTCAACTTGTAACCTTTAAAATATCGAAATTCTCATCCTTCACTTTAAGAAAACTAACAAGTAGAAAGTGAAATCAAGCAACGATATCAAGAAAATCATGGTGTAGGCCTAAATCTACCCGGACATAAGCATGACAGTAGCTACGCACGGACTCTCGTCACGTTGTGCGTGCGTATCCCCCACAAATACGAATACATTATGATTTGAGTTCACCTAAGGGGTTAATTCCATCTTATAAGGTTAGAAAAGAGACTTAACTCGTGTGAAAGCCTACTTCCCGATTCAAGAACGAGCTCAAACCTCCCAATTTGGTGCCAAACGACTCGAAAGTAGTCAAACATTATATAAGTTAATCAATTTATGCTCAAAAGTTCATATTTCCACTATTTAAGAGATTACCCAACCCAAATTGCAAGGTTTCAAGAATTCACCCCTGGGCCCACATGCCCGGATTCCGAAATTTTTTGAAGAAAGTTGTTACCCATAACCTTAGGAACAAGAATATATGATTTTTACTAAGATCCATAACCAATTTCGTGGTCATATCTCATTCTTATCAAAAATCTTAGTTTTCATCTAAACCCTTGATTTTCACTAATTTTACATGTTAATCTACCCATAATCTATGTATTTAACTCCTGTTGTATAGAAATTACTTACCTCAAAGTGCTAGGTGAATGCCTCCTTCCAAAAGCTCCAAAAATCACCCAAGAGTTGTAGTGAAATGAAATAAATGGCCTAAGTATCGCATTAAACGAGTTGTAAAAGGTCTCAGACAATTGCAAAAGTCGCAAAAGAAACAAAATAATCGCAAATGTGAACTGGTCTCCCGCCTGTCCAGGTCGCAATGCGACAAGGAGATCGCAAATGCAAACATCGCAAGGCCGCAAATGCGATGGTTTCTCTCGCAATTGCGAGCTAGGCCCAGAACAGGGTTCATCGCAAATGCGAAGCCTTTCTCGCAAATGCGAGACTCGCAAGTGCGAACATATTCTCGCATTTGCGAGACCTGCAGCAACTGCCGAGAACATCAAAAAACTGGAGTGTTTTCAACAACTTCCACACATTAGAAACTCAGCCGAGCCCTCAGGGCTCCGCACTGACTACCCACACAAGTCTAATAACCTCATACAAACTCATTAGAGTGATCAAAACACAAAAATAACTTCAAAACTACGTATCATACGCCAAAACACATGAATTGACTCATGAAATTCAAAAACATCCAAAAAGACTTCCATTCGTCTGATTCCTATCAAATCAACTCGGAATGACATCAAATTTTACGACCAAGTCTTAAATGACATTATGGAACTATTCCCGGTCTCGAAATTTCATTTGGACCTCGATATCACCAAAAATAGCTCCAAACCGAATTTAACAAACTTTTAAAGCCTTCAAGAACCAACTTTCACTATTAGGCACCGAAATGCTCTCGGGTCATCCAAAACTTGATCCGAATACACGCCCAAAATCATACGAACCTATTGGAACCGTCAAATCCCGATTCCGAGGTCATTTATTCAAAATGTTGACCAAAGTCAAACTTGGCCTTTTAAGCAAACCTTAAGGAACCAACTGTTCTGATTTCAACCCGAACCCTTCCAAATCCCGACTATCCATTCCCACAACTCATAAAATAGTAAAATCATGTACGAGAGGTCTTATTTAGAGGAACATGGTTTTAGAAAGTAAAACGGTCGATTGAATCATTACAACCAAAGCATAAACTGGAAAATAAGAAAATCGAAGATAGACAAAAGACTTTCGAAAGATCAACTAGAATACCTGAAAAGAAAGTCAAATGTTGGAGAATTCATATATGATTAAGGAGTTCACATATAAGAAAGATTGCATATCAACAGGTGATAGAGTGTAACGACCTGGTCTGTCGTTACGTAAAACCTGCATTATAATTGTTCTTATTGACTTCTTATAGATTGGTTATAATGTAATTGATGTATTAGAGTTGATAGGCTCAGAATCGGAATGGTTGTGGTGAGAATTTAGCCAGTTAGTCTTAAAAATAGCCTTAAAATGGGAAAAGTCAACTGAGAGTTGACTTATTAGTAAACGACCTCAAAATGCGGATTTTATGGCTCGAACAGCTTTTTTAGGTGATTTGGGACTTAGGAGTGTGCCCGGAATAATTTTGCGATGTCCGGTGTAGAATTAGGCTTGAATTGGCGAAAGTTAGTTTTTGGTGATTTTTGGTCGGCAGTGGAAAATAAGATATCGGGGGTTTAATGGAATTCCGGAAGTTGGAACAGGTTTGTAATGTCATTTCGGATATTTTTGCAAAATTTCAGGTCAATCGGATGCGTTTTGGATAGTTTCGGCATCAATGGTAGAATTTAGAAATTTCAAAGTTCATAGGCTTGAATTCGATGTGATTTAGTGTTTTTGCGTTGTTTTTTGTGATTCGAAGGCTCGACTAAGTTTGTGTGATGTTATGGAATGTGTTGGTATGTTTTAGTTGAGGTCTCGAGGGTCTCGGGTGAGTTTCGGGGTGGTTTCGGGCCATTTCTAGGCCATTTCTAGTTGATGGTTTTTGGCTTCAGTGGTGTACAGTGCGATAGCACTGATTTGGATGCGTTAGCACGTATAAAATTTTGAAAAATCTAATTGTGCTGTGCTATCGCACAAGGCTTCCCGCAATCGCACAGAGTAAATTCTCTGGTGCACTGTCCCGAATTTGGAAGCTTATAACTCACAATCAATAAGGAATTGGAAGATGATCTAAAAGTAAAAGTTGTAGCTCTTGATGTCTAGTTTTTAGAAAGGTAAGCCAATTATAATTTGGAGTTTTGTACAAAAGGTTATGACCATTATACTAGAGGCTATCCGGAAGAGTTGGAGAAGGCTGTTGGAAAATTGTTCAGTGCTATCGCACCTGAGGGGCTGCGATCGCACTGAGTAAAATAGGGAAGGTGAAAATTGTTCAGTGCCATCGTACTTGAGGGGATGCGATCGCACTGAGTATTGACCAGGACAGTATTCAAATATTTCCTCCGCGACTTAAACCCTCTTTTTTACCATTGTTGTACGGAAAAGAACTCTTGGGGGCGATTTTGAAGAGGGAAATTCTTGATCTTCAAAGAGGTAAGTGTTATAGACATTAAAAATTGATTATGGGTGATTATAGAGCATAAAACCAGTATAAATTCATGAAAAATCAGTAGAAACATTGGGTTTTAGGGCTTGAGATTAAGAGACCTTTAGGGGTCGATTTGAGGGGTCAAACAGACTGCGATTTTGGTGTTCTTTATATGTACGGACTCGTGAGAGGACGAAGAACACTTTTCTGTAAAACAATTTGAGTTTCGGGATGCGGGGCTGGGGGTCAGGTTTTGACCGGTTTCGGAAATTTGAGTTAAATTCGATATTTTTCAATTGGAATTCGTTCCTTAAGCATATATTGATGATAAAAATCTGAATAGATTTGGAGCCTTCGGAGGTTGATTCGAGAGGCAAGCGTGTTGCGGAATAGTTTTCGGGCTAGTTTTGAGGTAAGTAATGTCTTGAAATCCTGTCCTGAGGGTATGAAACCCCGGACTATGCACCCTTTCACGGGTTTTGAAATGAAAAGGTGGAAACTTTGGAAACATCTTCCCTATTTAGGCGACTATTGAGTTGCGAAACCGATGTTTAATACTTTTCTTAATTAGTATTTATATATTATGATATGTTTTGGGCTGTAAGCCTTGTTAGGGGCCTAGTGTCGATCTGTTTACCCCTTGGGGGACTGTTTTACTGTGTTTTCTCACATGATATGTTGTGAATTACACTCAGTCTTTTCCTGATAAATTGTTTTGAAACTCAGAGTATTTTGATACTATTTATTGAAGAAAATGAAACACTATTTTGGGTCGAGAACCCGGTTTGTTTATGGCCTAAGGGCAAATTGAGAGTGTCTGACTGAGTGAGGCTTTAGGCCTATATTGTTAGGAGGCTTCCAGGCCTTTTAAGAGAGGTGAGGAGGCTTCCAGGCCTAATGAGTGGTGTGAGGAAGCTTCGAGTCTTATGAGATAGGTGAGAAGGCTTCGAGGCCTAATGAGAGAGGTGAGAAGGCTTCTAGGCCTTATGCTATTATTGCGCTTGGGCTGTAGGAGCCCCTCCGGAGTCTCTAACACACCCCCAGTGAGCGCCGATACCGATTGAGTGATGATGATTGCCCGCGGGGCTGATACTGAGTGATTGAGAGAATGCCTGAGGGCATCTGTTCCGAGAAATGATTTTGACCTGAGGGGTAGTTTCATGATGATTTTACTATGTTTTAGAACTATGATTTACTTCGTTTTCAAACTGAGTTTTACTGAGGATTTCACTGGGATATATTGATATTTACTTGTTCTCAAAGGATTTTGGAACTGGTTTTTGAACTTATGAAATTGCTGAATACTATTTGGTGACTTGATGTTTTACTGGTTGTTGTGAAATGGTGTATCTGTTGTGTGCTTTATATCTCTCAGGGTGTGATTTCTTTTCATTACTACTGAGTTGGCGTACTCATAAAGACTTCTTGTGCCTCTGTGCACAGATTCAGATACCGATTTGGAGCAGTAGCTGCCTTGTTCGTTAGCAGCAGTTACGGGATTTCGAGGTAGCTCTCCAGCGTCCATAGCTTATCAATTTCGCTTCCTTATTTAGCTTTAGCATTTGATTCGGAGATATACATTATAGTGTTAGCAGAGTTAGATTTATTTATTCTTAGATGCTCATGACTATTGACTCCAGTTCTTGGGAGGTTGTTTAGGCTAATATGGGAACGCTAAGACATTAATTTCATTATTTATGTTGTGGTTGCATGCTTATTTTTAAATTGTGAACTCTTATAATTGAACAAAAACGTAGTAAAGTGATGGCTGGCTAGCCTAGTTCCACGATAGGCGACATCACGGCCTGTTAGGATTTGGGGTTTTGACAAGTTGGTATCAGAGCTCTAGGTTGCATAGGACTCAACGGTCATGAGCAGGTTTAGTA
>ML276453.1:271-35613 GCA_005239495.1 Nicotiana undulata | reverse complement strand
TTTGTAAGTCCGTTTTGGCTCAAAGTTTAGTGAAGAGTTTTGAGCAAATCCTACTGAGGAGTAGGTCGTGGTTTTTTCACCTATTGAGCCAGGTGTTTTCCACGTAAAAATCTTTGTGTCTTTACTATTATTGCTTAATTATTCTGAAATAGTAGTAAGTGGTAGACTAAGAAGAACCTGGTTCTTCTTATTAGACAGCACTCGAAAATTGGGTACTGCACAATTAACTTATAATATTGTGTAGTATTGAAGTCTAAAACATCACTGAGCCTACGCGATCGCAAACGTATTCACGCGATCGCGATGAATGTAAATTGGGCGAATTCTGGGCAGTTTTGTAATTTCACCCAATCTTCCCCAAACCATTTTTATACACGACTTGGCAGATATTTTTTGCATATTTTTTCATATCTTTGGCATTGTAAATATTTTTTTGAGAGAGAAGAACAAGTCTTGAAGCTAGGGTTTGCACACACACTTGGGATTTGAAGATGTCACTCTTGTGGTTAAGGTTTTCTTCCCCATTTATGTTCTTTTCTTCTTTTTCTTGCTTTGTATTGAATATTTAAGTGCGTAGTATTAATTCCCAATATTTAATCCTGTTTATGGAAATTTACATATTTAAAGTGTAGATTAAATACCTTGTTGTGCTTATGTATTGAATGATTTTATTATATTTATGAAGTGAGTTATTGTTTCTTTAATTATTCTTGTTCTTTAATGTTTCCAATAGGATTAGATAACCCTAGGACTCGCCCATTAACTTCAAAATAATTTTGGAAAAGATAATTTGGGGCTGGGAAAGATTAATTAACAAGAACTTGAGGCTTTAACCCTCATTTTATAGATTCTACCTAGGAATAGGATTAAACTACTTGTAGCACAAATCGGAAGTGCTTAATCTCTTAATTGGGTTAGGAATAATTCAATTAGGAAGTCTTGTTAGCCTTTGGAAAAAGCTAATTAAGAATTATTATCCGTGGCTAATTAACATAAACTCGCTCATAATTGTAAAATCGTGAAGTACATTGGATCGTTACTTGAGTGTAATTCCCGAAGCATACATACTTGTTGCCATTGATCATTTTACTTTCTTTCTAGGTTAGTTTATATTTTCGCATTTAGTTATAAACAATTTAAACGAAAATCTTATTTGTTTGGCATTGCGCGATAAGTGATAATTCTCTTGCATTCCTAATCGCCTCCATATTGTTCTCTGTGGGATTCGACCCCAACCTTATTGGGTTACTATATTTGACATCGATCGCTTACACTATTTTTAAGGTGTAATTTGAGCGTATCAAATACATTAGAAAACTCTCGAACCACTGGCACTGAATTAATCGTCGGAGACTTGACAGTGGTGTCCCGCACATAAGAAAGATACGCCAGGCAACCCTTCTCGACCATATGTCGAGCCTTCAGGAATGAAATAACCCGACTGGCTGCACTAACTGAGGAACCTCTCCACTCCAGTCTAGGCAACTCAGGCATGGATAAAGTAACTGTCTTGGCATGGCAATCTAGCACGGCATGATAAGGAGATAGCCAATCCATGCCTAGAATAACCTCAAAATCAACCATGTTGAGCAATAGAAGGTCTGCTCTGGTCTCGAACCCACAGAAGGTGATCACACAAGACCACCAATAGATCCGGTCTACCACCACAGAATCGCCCACAGGAGTGGACACATATATGGGAGAACCCAAGGACTCACGAGGAACATCCAGAAAATGAGAAAATAAGGCTGAAACATATGAATAGGTGGATCCCAGATCAAATAACATTGATGCCTCTCTACCACATACGGAAATAATACCTGTAATCACGGCATCTGAGGCCACTGCATCTGATCTAGCTGGAATAGCATAGAATCTAGCTGGAGCGTTGGACAACTGACCTACGCCGGAATGAATAGGAGCTGACTGGACTCCCTTTGCTATCCTCCACCTCTAGGACGACCCTTGATGTCCTGTCCTCCACCTCTCGGTGGCAGGACCGTTGGTGCTGGACCCATAGGCTAATAACCTTGCTGCATTGCTTTGCCCCGAAGCCTGGGACAAAACCTTTTCATATGACCTGGATCCCCACACTCATAACAACCTCCAGGTATCATATCCTGCTACCCCGAAGAAGAACCCTGAATGGCAGGAGAGCGATGTGTACTCTCTGGCATAGCACTGAAGTAGGGACTGGAGGATCCCTGATGACTAGAATAACCACCGGAGGAACTCTGAATAGCTGGAAGGCGGTAGGAACGCTCTAGCATGGCGGTGAAATGGGGCCTCACTGGGACACATCGGGGAGGTGGTGGGGGTGCTGAATATGGGGGCATGCTGGGTTGACCCCTACCAAACTGACCTCTGCCCCTAACTGGGGCACCTCTGAAATCTCCGGAAAATCTGGCCCTCTTATCCTGTTGCCCCTGCTCCCTGCTCCTCGACCGATAACCCTCGATCCTGCGAGCAATCTCCACCACAAGCTGATAAGGAGTCCCCATCTCTAGCTCTCAGGCCATGTTGGCCCTAATACCTGGATGCAACCCCGCTACAAATCTCTGCACTCTCTCAGAATCAGTGGGTAGTATTATGAGTGCATGGCGAGACAACTCTGAAAATCTAGCCTCATAATCTGTCACCGACATTTGTCCCTGCTCCAGCTTCTCAAACTGATACCGCAGCTCTTCCCTCTCAGAGGGTGGGATATATCTGTCTAGGAATAGCTGAGTGAACTACCCCCAAGTGATAGGAGGAGAATCTGCCAGCCTGTTGTGGATATAAGACTGCCACCATCTGCGAGCTCTGCCCTCCAACTGAAAGGTAGTGAAGTCCACTCTATGGGACTCTAGTATCCTCATGTTGTGCAGTCTGTCCCTGCACCTGTCAATAAAATCCTGGGCATCCTCGCCTCGCTCACCCCCGAAGACTGGAGGGTGCAATCGAGTCCATCTATCCAATAACTTTTGCGGATCACCGTCCGCAGCTAGTCTGGGCTCAGGTGCTGCTGCTACAGGCTGGGCCCCGCCCACGGGCAGTGTACCCAGGGTATGATGTACTGATGTTTCCTGACCTGCGGCCTAGGCGGTAGGAATCTGGGTTCCCCTTCCCGCCTGAGATGTGGCAAGATCCACTGGAAATAAGCAAATCTAGAACATAGTATCCATAAACCACATCATACGGCCCATGACCTCTTAGAAGCCTGGCGCTGTCATAAAGTCCACTGGAGCAGGATCTACTGGGGGAACCTCGCCCTGCTCCTCCATAATAGGATCTTCTGGTGGGGGTGCTAATGGAACAGCTCTGGGACTCCCTCGTCCCCTACCTCGGGTCGGTGTCCTCCCCCAGCCTCTGCCACATCCTCGGACGGTGGGGGTAGCGGCATCTCCCGAGTCTGGAACGTCCGCTGCGCACGTCCTCACCATCTGTGAGAGAATAGAAGAGTGAGATTTAGTATACCATCGACTGCACGATAGAATCTGAATAAAGAGAGGTTTCCTAACACCCTATAGCCTCCTAAAGATAAATAATGACGTCTCCGTACCAATCCCCAAGACTCTACTGGGTCTGCTCGTGACTCGTGACACCTACGTGAACCTAGAGCTCTGATACCATGTTGTCACGACCCAAATCCTAACTCAAGTCGTGATGGCGCCCAACACCAGGGGGTCGGGCAAGCCAACACTTAAATTACTAAGAATTTTCACCCTATTTAATTAAACATTCCATCGCATGACAAGTTTTGAAGCTTAAAACATTAAATGAAAAGGGTAATTAGCCAATTTGAACAAAAGCAGTCATAAAAAGGCATGAGTTGATATATAAACAGATCCGTAAACCATAACATCTACCACGTGTGTGCCAGGAACTAGTGTCACAAGTCCTACGGGCATACTAACAGAATATACAAAAGATACAATAGGACTGCCCCACTGTCTGAAAGAAATGGACGGGAAATAACAAAAGAAGACTCCATAGTGCTGCCGAGGATCGCCAGGAGAAGCAGATCACCGTGAAGTCAGGTCCAACTATAATCAGAATCGAGCTCCGGTCTGATAACCAGATGCACCAGCCTCAAAACCTGTACAATTAAGTACAGAAGCGTAGCATGAGTACATAAATAAATATGTACCCAGTGAGTATCCAGTCTAATCTCGAAGAAGTAGTGACGAGAGGTCAACTTGACACCTACTAGGGTCCAACAATATAATTTAATAGGATATGAAAAAAGAAATAGGAATACAAGGAAGATAAAGCAGTAAACATTAAAGGTAACTGCAAATCAAATAAATACTGGAAGTAACTAAACAATTACCACTTCATTTTTCCCCCAAATATCTGTCAATTCAATATCCATAAAATCATTAACAATTTAGCATGCGCATAACGGGATAAGGACAACCGACCTGAGCCATCATAATAATCATATATGTGCACTGCCGAGGGTCGAACGACCCGAACCATAGATGTATCTTTCAATCCGCCGTGGCATACGGCCCGCTCCCATGAGAGTGGGGGAGATAACATTCTACTCGCAGAATGTAAATTGCGAAGCGGTCACATGCACACACAATATCTTCTTAATTTACTTTTCAGAGGGCATTCCTTTAATTTACCAAATTCCATGATCGCGGGGAAACAAGCATATAACATGAATTCATAAAGCACATAATTCATTTCGAGGAAGAACACAAGGCATGGTGTGGACCTAACTACCCGGACATAACAATAATAGCCGCTACGTACGGACTCTCGTCACTTTGTACGTACGTAGCCCTCACATATGGAGACTATTCCCTCTTACAAGGTTAGAAAGGAGACTCACCTCGTGTCGAACCTACACTGCGGGTCAAGAATGCGCCCGAAACTCCAAACTCGTCACCCAAGGACTCGAAACTAGCCAAATGTTACATAAATATATCAATTTATACTCAGAAGTATGGAATTCTCCTATTTACTTAGTTATTTCATCTTACTTTGAAAAATCCCAAAATACACCCCGAGCCCACATGTTCGAATTCCGGAAATTTTCGAAGGAAACACTTACCCATAACCTAAGGATCGTTAATATATGGTTTTTGTATGATTTCATGGCAAATTAATGGGTAATTCCCTAAATTTTCATAAAGCCCTAGGTTATTACTCTAACCATTGATTTCCACTAATTATAAGGTTAATTTAACTAGGAATTCATGCATTAAACTAACATTAGGGTAGAATTCACTTACCTTTCAGTAGCTAGGTCATGGCGCTCTTTTCCAAGCTCTCAAGGCCGTCTATGGTGGAAGAAAAATGGAGTAAAATGAACAAATCCCGTGTTTTAAAGAACTCACTGCCTACAGTGGTTTCGCAATTGCGGCTCAAGGACCGCACCTGCGGAACTGGGTAAGGGGGACCAATCTCGCACTTGCGGAGAGGAGCCCGCACCAGCGGCTCCGCTCCTGTGGATCTTGATCCGCACCTGCGAGAAAAGGGCAGCCCATCAAAAGCCGCGCCTACGAGGCTTGGACCACAGGAGCGGTCTCGCACCTTCGACTGGTCAACCGCAGGTGCGGTTACACCAGATCTGGTGCATCAGCAGTTAGCAGTTATAGCTGCTAGTTTTTGGCCTCGTTTGGTGCCCGAGCGGCACCTGGGCCCACCCGAGCCCCCGTCCAATTATACCAACAAGTCCCAAATCATAATACGGACTCGCTCGAGCTTTCGGAACACAACGCTAAAACTCGAAATCACTTCTCAAAACCCCTAAAATCAAACTTAAGAACTTTAAGTTCTTGAATTCGCTAAAAATGCGCTGAACCGCCCTATACTATTCGGAATGACACCAAATATTGAAAGCAAGTCTTAAATGACATAATGGAACTATTCCCAGTCTCAGAATTCTGTTCGGACCTCGATAACACAAAAACACGTTCCAAACATCAATTCGAACTTAAGGAAACTCCATTTCCACTATTGGGCGCCAAAACGCTCCCAGGTCATCCAAAACCCATTCCGGACATACGCACAAGTCCAAAATCATCATACGAAGCTACCAGAACCGACGAAATTCGTTTCCGAGGTCGTTTACTCAAAACATTGACCGAAGTCAAACTTGGCCTTAAAGGCCAACCTTAAGGAACCAAAGGCTTCTATACCATTCCAAACTCTTCCGAATCCTGAACCACCCATCCCCACAAGTCATAAATCATTAAAAGCAACTACGAGAAGTCTCATTTAGGGGAACGGGGTCCGATAATGCAAAACGACCGGTCGGGTCGTTACAAAGATGAAGTTAGGGTTTTAATAGAAATAACCCAGAATAGAGAGAGACTAGCTTAGAAACTGTAGGTCTAATAAGAAAGCAGGAAGATCTTACTCAATCGAGCCATAGTGGCCTGAGAATGGTGGGAACAGGCCATGGGGTGTGAGTGAACAGCCAGTGGTCCCTTGAGGACCTCGAGACAACAAGAATCCGGTCATGGGGGAGTCGTTGAGGCTGGGAGTGGTGGTGAGCCACCATTGTTAATGGTGAGCAAGCAACCGGCGAAGGGGATTAGGGTTAGAGCATAGGGAGCTTGAGAGAGAATGAGAGGGGTGACGACGGTGAGGATGAGAGAATGAGGGGTTTGGGGGGTATAGGTGTTAGGTTAATTAAGGAATGAACAAATCTGGGATGTTGATCAAAATTGATCAACGACCAAGATTTAATCAGCATTGGGTCGGGTAGGTAGGGGTTTGGGCCTGGTTTAGTAAGGGGTTGGTTGGTTAATTTAGTCTAAAATTGAAATAAAAATAGGCTATTTGTTAAATACCCGAATTGAATTAGTCAAAAATAATTTATAACATAATTACTAATTATAAAAAATGATTCTATGCATGGAAATAATTTAAAAATGATTATTTGGTATTTAAAAACATAAAGGACTAATTTCTGGTAGAAAATAATACAAAATTATATGCATGGGCTATAATTGCAAAGTTATTGCAATTGTAGCCAAAAGGTGCCAATTTGGCTATTTATGGAATAATTTTGGTATTAATAGGACCATAAATACTAAATTAAATCAAGAAATATTTTTGAAATCATTTGATGCTATTTTGTAATTATTTATTGGAAATAAAATACTGGACAAATTAATAAAAAATGTAGAAAGAATTATGGAAAAATACCAATTGCTATTAATGCATGATTTTGAAGGTATATATGTGACTTCAAAATATTTTGGGAAACAATTGGGTATCAACAAATGCCCCTCTTTACCCGTAAAGGATGAAAGTGTTGTCGGGTAAAGATATGATGGCCAATTTTGACCGAGCGAAACAGTTTGAGGGATTTAGGCCGCACTCTGGCTCCTGAGCTGCCTACATATCCCTGGTTTTACAGGAATCAGGTCGTATGTAGTTCCGTATTCATCAGCGAGATATACCGTTGAAGTCATTGCAAGAACGAACGCAATATCTAGGGATGAGCGAATGAATGCGTTACGGAGGGAGATCTGGTTTGATATAGTTGAGGGAACTGGAGCGGAATCGCTCCTGCTGGGATAGCAGTTTCTTGTCGGGTCACCTGCAAGTAAGAATACTACAATCATATATCGTGCATACGATTAAACATGATGCAGGTTCCCTTTGGACTATGAGAGTTGTCTTTGGACGGTTAGGGATGACGTCCTCAGACCATGGTGTCCTGGGCCATGAATTTTTTGTTGAGAGATACGCAGACCATGAAATGATGTTCTCGGGCCATGAAGATGGTTCCCCCGAACTATGACGCCTTTGAATAATGATATGCAAAATTGAGAGAAATCCTCAGGACATGAGATGGTGTCTTCCGGCTATGAGGATGATGCCTTTAGACTATGACGCCTTTGGACAGGTTGGCGATATTTCAGCCCATGAGATGCAATAATATGATGTTGACAAGAAAAGGCTTAGTCTTGCAAATTGGAGGACAAAGCTTAGCCCGAAAAAGGAATAAATTAGATAATACTTGAGAGATAGCGCTTAGTCTCGGTGAAAAGTAAATTGGAGGCAGAGCTTAGCCTCATGAAAGTATGTAGAAAGAGCTTAGTCTCATGCAAATGAAGGCAGCATTCAACCTTATGCAAGATGAAGGCAGAGATTAGCCTTGTGCAGGGAAAGGCAGAGATTAGCCTTATGCAGGGGAAGACAGAGATCAGCCTTATGCAGAGGGAGGTAGAGATTAGCCTTATGTAGAGGAAGGCAGAGATTAGCCTTATGAAAATGTGGAGGTAGAGCTTAACCTCATGGAAAATGCGGGACAGAGCTTAGTCCCATGCAAAGGAAGGCAGAGCTTAGTCTCATGCAAATGAAGGCAGCGTTCAGCCTTATGCAAGATGACGGCAAAGATTAGCCTTGTGCAGGGGAAGACAGAGATTATCCTTATGCAGGGGAAGACAGAGACTAGATTTATGTAGAGGAAGGCAGAGATTAGCCTTATGCAAAGGAAGGCAGAAATTAGCCTTATGCAAATGTGGAGGTAGATCTTAACCTCATGCAAAATGCGGGACAGAGCTTAGTCCCATGAAAAGGAAGGCAGATATTAGCCTTATGCAAATGTGGAGGTAGAGCTTAACCTCATGCAAAATGCGGGAAAAATTTCGGCACATGTGACTGTCTGAGAATTGTGACTATGGAGCATGTTTACTCTTTGCGCTGATAGCAAATTTCGGCAATTGTAATTGTCTGAGAATTGTGACTTCGAAACATGTTTATTCTTTGTTCATGCATCCAAAGAAAAATCGTGAGTTATGTAGATAGGGAGATTGGTTCGTGCTCCCGCTGGTTTTACTTGACTCATCCTACTTAGTCTGATGATCCTGTTCAAATCATCAGGGTAGCGTTTGCTAAACAGAGCTATTTTATAAGCGAGCATGCATGATTTTATAAAGACATAGTAAAAAATATATTTTAATAAATCTAGATAAACCGACGACTGTGGCACGGTCCGGGACACTGCAACCTCTCATGCTACAGAATTTTGAAGGCCCTCCTCAAAATTCTGCCCCAGTTAGATGGGTTGACGTCTCTAACTGCTGCACATGTTGCGATCGGCTGAACTTGCTTTGGAATTTTGAGGGTCCTCCTCAAAATTCTGACCCAATTTCCAATTGCGAGGAAAATGAGATTTTTATTGAATTGTGACCAAACCCATAGGGCTGCCTACGTATCCCCTCTTAAACGGGAATCAGGTCAGGCGTAGTTCAATTTACATCATTTGAGAACAGCATAAAGGATTACACATAGTCTCGCTTGACTGCATCTGAATTGATTGGTTTTGGCAAGACTTCTCCATCCATTTCTGCAAGTATAAGAGCTCCTCCTGTCAATACTCGGTGAACCATATACGGGACTTGCCAGTTGGGAGAGAATTTCCCTTTAGCTTCATCTTGATGTGGAAAGGTCTTCTTTAACACCAGCTGCCCCAGTGTGAACTGTCTTGGCTTGACTCTTTTGTTGAAGGCTCTGGACATTGTGTTTTGATAAAGTTGTTTGTGACACACTGCATTCATTCTTTTCCCGTCTATGAGGGTTAGTTGCTCATAACGACTCCTGATCCATTCTGCGTCGCTGATCTCAACTTCTTGAATGATCCTTAAGGAAAGAATCTCCACCTCAGCAGGAATAACAGCTTATGTACCATAAACCAGTAAGTAAGGAGTTGCCCCAGTTGATGTACGTGATGTAGTGCGGTATCCCAATAAGGAAAATGATAGCTTTTCGTGCCATTTTTTTGCTTTTCTATCATCTTTCTCAATATCTTATTGATGTTCTTGTTGGCGGCTTCTACAACTCTATTCATATGAGGTCTATAGGGTGTGGAATTCTTGTGCTTGATTTTGAAAGTCTAGAACATGGCTTTCATCAGATCACTGTTGAGATTGGAGTCGTTGTCGGTGATGATTGACTTTGTAACTCCGAATCGACAAACAATAGAGTCGCGGACAAAGTCTGCCACGACTTTCTTAGTTACTGTTTTGTAAGATGCTGCTTCAACCCATTTGGTAAAATAATAAATAGCTACCAAGATGAACCTGTGTACATTTGAGGCCGTAGGCTCGATTGGTCCAATGACGTCCATTCCCCAGGCGGCGAATGGCCAAGGTGATCTTGTTGCATTGAGCTCATTTGGGGGTACTTTTATCATATCAACATGTACCTGACATTAGTAGCATTTTCGAACATACTGGATGCAGTCTGTTTCCATGGTCATCTAGAAATAACCGTCTCTGAGTATTTTCTTGGCCAGGACAAAACCATTCATATGCGGGCCGCAGGTTCCAGCATGTATTTCCTCGAGTAGTTTGGAATCTTCCTTTGCGTCAACACATCTTAGTAATCCCAAGTCAGGAGTTCTTCTGTATAGGGTTCCTTCACTGTGGAAGACAATATTGGAAAATCTTTGAAGCGTGCGTTTCTGAGTCTGATTTGCATGCTCTGGATGCTCTCCATTTGTCAAGTATTCCTTGACGTCATGGAACCATGGTTTTCTGTTCGCTTCTTCTTCAACGTGGGCACAATATGTCGGCTGGCTATGGATCTTTACTGGAATAGGGTCAATGAAGTTCTTAGCTGGATGTTGTATCATGGATGATAGAGTGGCCAGTGCATCGGCAAACTTGTTCTGAATTCTGGGGACGTGCCGGAATTTTATCTTTGTGAACCTCTTTCTCAATTCCTGCACATGGTGCAGATATGGTAGTATCTTGGAATTCTTGGTAGGCCATTCTCCCTGTACCTGGTGTATTAGAAAATCTGAGTCACCAATTACCAGCAGCTCCTGATTATTCATGTCGATGGCCATATTGAGCCCCATGATGCAGGCTTCGTATTATGCCATGTTGTTGGTGCAGGAAATCTGAGTTTAGCAGATACTGGATAATGTTTGCCGGTTTCTGATACTAAGACAGCTCCAATGCCGACTCCCTTAAAATTTGTCGCTCCGTCGAAGAACATTCTCCAACCATCATAGGATTCTGCAATGTCTTCTCCTATCAAAAACACTTCTTCATCGGGGAAATACGTTTTCAAGGGTCCGTACTCTTCGTCCACAAGATTCTCGGCAAGCTGATATGCCAATGCCTGTCCCTTGACCACTTTCTGAGTCATATAGATGATGTCGAACTCACTCAGTAGGATTTTCCACTTAGCCAGCTTGCCAGTTGGCATGGGTTTCTGAAAGATATACTTCAAGGGATCCATTCTCGATATGATATATGTTGTGTAGGCACAGAAGTAGTGCCTCAGCTTCTGGGCTACCCAGGTTAGAGAACAACATGTACGTTCTAGTAGAGAATACCGTGCCTCGTATGGAGTGAACTTCTTACTCAGATAATAGATAGCATGTTCCTTTCTTCCTGTCTCATCGTGCTTCCCCAGAACGCAACCGAAAGCTCCATCTAATACCGCAAGGTAGAGTAACAAGGGTCTACCTGGCTCTGGCGGGACCAAAACTGGTGGTGTTGATAAGTAATCCTTGATTTTGTCGAAGCCCTTTTGACAATCCTCGATCCACTTGGTCGCAACCTCTTTCTTTAACATCTTGAAGATTGGTTCACATATGACCGTGGACTGAGCTATGAACCGGCTGATGTAATTTAGTTGTCCTAGAAAACTCATTACGTCTTTCTTATTTCTTGGTGGTGGTAACTCCTGGATGGACTTGACTTTTGATGGATCCAGTTCTATTCCTCGGCGGCTGACGATGAACCCGAGCAATGTTCCAGCAGGAACCCCAAATGCACACTTTGCGGGGTTTAATTTCAGGTTGTATTTTCTCAATCTGTTGAAGAACTTCCTCAAATCTGCTATATGGTATGTGGATTTCTTCGACTTGATGATGACATCATCCACATACACCTCGATCTCTTTGTGTATCATGTCATGGAAGATGGTGGTCATAAACCTCATGTAAGTAGCCCCAGCATTCTTTAGGCCGAATGGCATCATCTTGTAACAGTATACTCCCCACGGCGTAGTGAAAGCTGTTTTCTTAGCGTCTTCTTCATCCATCCAAATCCGATGATAATCGACGAAGCAATCCACAAATGACTGAAGTCCATGTTTGGCACAATTGTCAATCGGCATGTGTTTGTTTGGAAGGGGGAAATCATCCTTTGGACTGGCCTGGTTGAGATCCCGGTAGTCGACACAAACCGTAACCTTTTCATCCTTTTTGGGCACTGGCGCAATGTTGGCTAACCACGTTGGGTATTCAACCACCCTGAGGACCTTGGCGTTGATTTGTATGGTCACCTCCTCCTTGATTTTCAGACTCATATCAGGCTTGAACTTTCGGAGTTTCTGCTTCATTGGCGGGCACATTGGATTGGTTGGAAACTTGTGAGCTACAATGGATGTACTTAGACCGGTCATGTCGTCATAATACCATGCAAATATGTCTTCATACTTTTTCAAGAATTGTGTGTATTCTTCCTTCTCTTACGGTGACAAGTGGATGCTGATGCGAGTTTCTTTGATAGACTCTGAATCTTCCAGGTTGACTACCTCAGTTTCGTCCAGATTGGACTTAGGCATGTTCTCAAAGTCCTCTACCTCTCTGACGATTTCCTCGGGTATGATATCTTCTTATTCTGAATCACTATCCTTTTTTTGCGTTGTCTCATTGCATGTCACAATCATTGGTTCATCAAGATAGGAAATATTAATGTTGTCTAGATAAAAGTAATGAGAGAGAAACGATAATAAATAAATACTGATTCGTTGAAATGTAAAAGAAATTTTGATAATTTAAACAAATGTTTTGGAACATTGGAGATTTTATTGGAAAACAGAAATGCGAAAAGGAAATCATTAGCAAAAATGAAATAAATAATGCTTGTTCATCCTTGCTACCCCGGGACTCATCGGGCCCTGGATGGTCTGACAGCCCAATTCTTGAGGAATGATCCCTTTCTCACAGCTTGGATGGTAGGGCCTTCCTCCTCCTCCTCCTCAAAAAATAACACAACAGTCCATATCCTCATCCTCCAAGAATAGCTTCTTCAAGGCTGCTAATGCTTCTTCCTCCTCTGATCCCCATATGATGTCGGATTGCTGGAAAGTCTGTTCCAAGTGCGGTACGGGCTGCTCCAATGGATAGTAAGGACCGTGCCATGGTGGTGACCAGTTTTTGTACTCTTGCCAAGTGTACTTATATCCCAGGCCAAAGGTAGTGTCGTGGCGCTTTAGCCGTATCGGTTTGGAGATCCCTTGAAGATTCTTGTCAGGCTCGTATCGACTCCAGTTCAATATACTCTCGATCTTACTATCCCACCACTTATCTTTGTCTATTGAGTTGACTCTCTCGATGTGGTGATAGGTTTCTCCACCCAGCCTTCTTCTACCCTCAACCACCGGGATGGTCTGGCGGTTGTAGATAGGGTTGCTTCCATCTCCATGGATGATTACTTCCTGGTGATTCCACTCAAATTTCACTGACAGATGCAATGTTGATGCCACAGCCCCAGCGACATGTATCCATGGTCGTCCTAATAACAGATTATAGGATGCGGATATATCTATCACCTGAAATTCATCCTCAAACCATGTAAGTCTCATCTGTAGACAAAGACTGATTTCTCCAATGGTGGACCTCTGGGAGTCGTCGAAAGCCTTTACATTCATGGACCCTTCTCGTATCTCGTAAAATCCCCTGCCCAATCTCTTGAGTGTTGTCAGTGGGCAAATATTGAGGACGGATCCTCCGTCGATTAGAACCCTGGTAATGAAATAATCCTCACATTGCACTGTGATGTGCAGTGCCTTGTTGTGACTTAGCCCTTCAGGTGGTAGTTCATCCTCGTGGAAAGTGATTTTGTGACTTTCCAGTACTTGCCCCATCATGTTGGCCATTTCTCCACTGGTGATGCTATTGGGCACATATGCTTCATTCAACACTTTCATCAACGCATTCATGTGTGTTTCGAAATTCTGCAGCAATGATAGAATGGACATCTGGGCTGGAGTTTTGTTCAGTTTATCTATGACTGAATATTCTTTGGCTTTCACCTTTCTCCAAAGATCATCTGGACCTGTTTCAATGATGGGCGGTATGTTGGAAGCATGTTTTCTAGACTCTGCCAAGTGTTCAGGTGTATAGACCCTGCCGGTCCTGGCCATCCCCTGTGCGGCACCAGTTTCTTCTATCTTGACCTTACCTTTCCTTCTTGCTTCAGCTACGTAATCCCAAGGTACAACATTGGTGTTGAAATGCAGCGTGGTTGACATTGTTACTATAATTGGTGTGGCTACCTTTACTTCAAATGGGACATGTACAGTGGCAGGTGGCATTACTTCAACCTCAAACAGCACATGTGCATTGGCAGGTGGTGTGATTCAAACTCGAATGGAACTGACGCAGCTACTTCAACATCTCCAGACGACTGAATCTGTACTATCATGGGATTCAGTGTGACCGCTGGCTTCTTTGGGTCGTCACCCTCTTTGATCAACCCAATGGACCCCTCTGGGTCCCACTCTTCCTCTATTTCTATCACGGTGATGCCTCCACCCCTATGGTCTAGGAGAGGGTTATTGCGGACATTGGGAGTAGTTTCCTTAGCCTGGATGACCTTTTCATCAATTAGAGATTGGATCTTATCCTTCAGTGAGCGGCATTAATCAATGGTATGCCCTTTCATGCCGGAATGGTATGCACAAGTTTTATTTGAATTGACCCCCTGGGATGGATTTTCTGAGGTTATAGCAGGGATACGAGTGACATAACCAGCAACTTTCATCCTTTCATACAGTCGGTCAATGGTCTCGGCAATGGAAGTGTATTTTTTGGGTGGCCTGCAGTCAAAGTTGGGTCGAGGTCTTGGGAAATTTTGGCGAGCAGGAGGTGACTGGTATTGAGAAGGTTAGGAGTTGTATGTATGATAAACAATGGCTGGTTGGGAATATCTGGGGAGATCTGGTTTGATAAGTAGGTGGAGGAGATGACTGATATGTTGGTGGAGGTGCTTGCTGATATGTGGGCTGGGGGTGCTTGATATGTAAGTGGAGAGGTTTGATACGTCAGTGGGGATTGGGGTCCCTATGCAACCATTACAGCTCCCACATCTTTCTTTTTGGATATTTTTCCAGATTGCAACGTTTTATTCGTGTCTTGTAGTGCTACAAAATTAGTGACCATTCCACTCTTAATCCCTTCTTCAATTCTCTCACCCAGCTTGATGATATCAGAGAATTTGTGGTTTTCAATCACTATCAGCCTCTCATAATATTGTGGGTCTTATGCCCGGACGAAGAATTTGTTCATTTGCTCTTCATCTAGGGCGGGCCTGACCTTGGCTGCTTCAGACCTCCAACGAGTGGCATACTCGCGAAAGGTTTTGGTGGGCTTCTTCTTGAGATTTTGAATATAAAACACGTCTGGAGCATTCTCTATGTTGAACCTAAATCGGTCAATGAAATATGATGCCATGCTCACCTAGTTGGACAACTTCTTAGGGTCTTGGATAATGTACCAAGACAGAGCATCCCCTGTGAGGCTCCTCATAAACAATTTCATCCGAATATTCTCGTCTCTTCCTACTCCCACCAATTTGTCACAATAGGTCCTCAGATGGACCCTTGGATCACCTGTACCGTCGAACATCTCTAACTTAGGAGGTTTGTAACCCTCCATTAATTCAACATCGGGTTGTATGCAGAGATCTTCATAGTTCAATCCTTCAACTCCCTTACTTCCTTCAACGCCTTGAACTCGGCTAGTTAGTTTCTTGAGTTCTTCGGCCAAGTTCTTAATAAGCATATCCTTCTCACTGGATTCAGGTGAGTAAGAAATGAGTTGAGTGGAGGGAGGTAGAGTCTCCACGTAGATGGGGTTGTTCTGATGGCCTGGCGTCTGAGCATAGAGGTGGTCATTGGTGGAGTTTTGTGGTTCAGGGATGATCGGTGGGGTGTTTCTCGAAGTGTGGCAAGTGTTGTGTTAGTATTGCGGTGGAATAGTTTTATTTTTCAGTGGAGTTGTATGGTGGTGAGTTGTAGGAGGATTCTATTTGTTTGGGGTATTCTGAGTGGAATGGGGTTGTGAGTGTTTGGGTGATTGACATCTGGAACACTAAGTGAGAAGGATAGATTTGCCAAGTTTCGAACATGTTCGAGCTCCCCTTGGAGTTTCAATAACCTTTGCTCGAGTTGGGTCAAGACATCATTTTGGTCCTGAGTACCTTGATTGTCAGAAGCTTCTGTTTGTTCAGCTGGCATTGTGTTTTCCTTTCTGATATTGCTCAAATCTTCCATTTTTCCTTTGCCTTTGCTTTTTCCTTTAGGTGGACTAGGAGGAGGAGAAGGTGGAGGCCCCTGGATCTTGTGTGGTATGATGATGATGCCAGACTGCACGAACCAACCTTTAGGGAGGGGAATAATCAAAAAAACAAAAACAAAAACAAAAGGTAGCCAAGTCAGTGAGGATCATGAGAAAAGATATTTGCGATATTTAAACACATATTGCAGAAACGTAAGTGCGTGTCCTAATTTTGGGAGCCTCGTTGTGCCCGAGGTAGGCCTAGCGACAAGTTGATTTGGAGAACTTAGATGCCAAAAATGCGTCATTTCAATAATGTAAAATAGACAAATCCAAAAACTACACTAGAACAATAAACAGGAAATAAAGTCACTAATGGCACTCAGCCTTATTACATTGATGAAAGCAAGAAAGGGTAATCCTAGACTACTTGGTCCCAAAAGGACCTTCCCCAGATTCGATATCCTAGATCCCATCGAACAAGTTCCCTAGCTCACGCAGTCCCAGCAACAGGTATGCTCTGTCTTGGTGACCTCCTTCATTCCCCTCGGCTTTCTGGTAGTCTTCAACCCTCTTGATGATTTTGCCTTCCAGCTCCACCATGCCATGCTCCAAGTATTCCATTTTCTTGTTTGAACGGATAGCCATATCTTTCTATTCTTCGATCAACCTTTTGTTGGTTTCATAGTGCTCGTTTTCAGAGTCATGGATCCTTTTGCGTAGCCGGTTGTACTTGACCTGAGCCTCATCATTCTCGTCTATGATTTTGTTGCCTCGGTTGATTCCTGGCCTCACTAACCCATCCAAGTCGTCTTCCAACCACGCCGAGTAAAAAGGTGCACATCATGCATGGTACCTGTCTGGTTCAATAGTATTCTTTTCCATTATGATCTTGTAGTGCCACATGTGTTGGGCTTGGCCTTGTAGGGGACGTCGTCATCCTGGAAGTCAGCTCTAAAGTGGCTCATCTTATCAACCCTCGGCACAACTTGCTTCCTGCCTACCTGTCTCATGACCCAGAGAGGAATGTAAGGATATATACCTCTCATCCCGATCAACACTAGGTGTGGCGCATCCCTGGACCTGATGATGAATTCGTCTGTCGGGAACAACTCGAACATCCATTGTACCTGCTCCTCAGTTAGGTTATCAAAGAATTTTACCCACTCCTTGGCAGTCTCTGGCTAAGAAAATCTGTCTGGAATATATGTCATTTGCTTGGGGTGGTGGAAAGCAATGTGGTCATTCCAAGCACTTCGTGGAAGTTCTTGGCGATACTGGCCCTTTTGAAGATGTTCTAAGAGCCATAGTTGTAGCAACAGGTTGCAACCCTCAAAATTCTTAACGCCTCTTTGACAACGCTCTAAGGCTCAGTAAATATCAGCTATGATCATAGCAACAATGCTGAAGGCTTGACCATCAATCCTTTCCATCAAGGCCTTGGTTACCATAGCCAACCTAGTGTGAATCCTTTCCTTATTGGTTAGAAACACTATCAGTCCCAGAAAGCATACAATGAATACGAATACCCTACGGTGGATATGACCTACAGAGGTGATGGCAAACTCGTCGTGATAGGTACGGATGACTTGTTGTGACCGTATCTTTCATATAAATATTCGAAGGGTATGTATGACTGCTTCAAACACTCCAATTCAACGTTCTTCTTCAACCCCATCATTTTCAAGAAACCTCTTCCCGTGCGGTTCTCAGGCACCAATAACCCAGGGGTTTCCCAAACTAACCCAGCTAGTCCTCATATCTCTTCTAACATCGGTGTCATCTCAATATTCCCAAAGCGGAATACAGCTCTTTCACTATCCCAAAATAAGGTAGCGGCCTCGATCAACATGTTGTTTGATTGGATGTCCAGAAGAGATGGTAAATTGCCTAGATACTTCTTGACGTGTTTCTTATCATTAGAGGGAAGGTCTTCCCACCAGTTCAGGGCATTGGAGGGATATTGCTAACCATACGTAATCTGGGGACCTCGTGCCTCATTTTCTGCAAGACAAAAATAGTTAGGCCCTTACCCCCGCCAGACTCGACTATTTATACATTTATGATTAGCATACAGGCATTTAGTTCTCCAAATAAATGCACAAAATGTGATTGAGTCCATTGGGATTATGAAAACCCCGGTGGACTTTGGACAAGGTTTTCTTATTGCGCGAACGACACATTAACCCGACTAGGTTTGACCATGATGTATGCACAGTATAACAGAGTAAGGTTTTCTATGGGGTTTTAGACCGGTACCCTTGAACGGACAACTCAAGGGGGAAGGCATGGAACTATCGACTGCACCGTTGATCGACAGGTTTTACCGCAAATAAGCCTTTCCGAATTTAGAGGGTGATATAAACAGAAAAAGCGCAACCACTCATCAAGCGTTGCTATAGGATTTGTATAGGCACGAGTGGAATATGATGTTGAGCATGATTATGCAGCAATAAATAAGCATTAAAAATCATGATGTCATGTATTTGCACATTATGAAAGCGGTAAATACAACGGTTATAATTTAAAGCGGCTACAAAGGAAAACAAAGAAACATGTTAGTTGTGTTTTTGGAAAAAGAATAAATGCTTGAAAGAAATAAACAATTAATTGCCCATAAAGGGGGAAAGGGAAAGGGTGAAGGTATTAACAAAGTAAAGATACAAATTCACAAAGCAGTTTGAAATGGTAAAAGCCTACAATGCCCAGCAGAGTCACCATGCTGTCGCGCCCCCTTTTTCCTCTCCTTTCAGATAGGTCAAGGTTTCTGACATTATTGGGACAACTCATTTCCTTCTGGGATAAGGGATGTGAAGGATTTGAAGAGTTTCCACCTAACGAATTAAGGTGCGTTAGGGCACCTATTAAGGGTCACTAATTGTATAACTAGAGATTGGGTAAGGGATTGAAATTACTTCGAGGGGAAGGTGTTAGGAACCCCTCAAATTCCACAACTGTGGTTCCCGGCCAAACAAACTTTGTGAATTAAACAAGTAGCAAATAGGCAGTCAAAGCATACACATGTAAGCAAATTAAGGTTTGAAAAAGATTTACAGTCTAAGCATGCATATGTGATAAAAAATTTAGAAGATTCACAGTCTAATCACACATATGTAAGGATAGGGGGAGGTCCTAAGTTATTTATCCTATAGGATCACATCAATGCAATACCCGGTAATCACTCCTCAGTGAGGGGCTACACGTGATATTAGCGCACTGGTCATCATATCCTTTCTTCCCTTTGTCCCACCCCTTAGAGATTATTAAGCGAGTTATATTTAAAGAAATCTAAGCGTGATGTTACCCGTCCCTTTCTTGTGGTCCTGGAGGAATTTAGGACCTCTGGATATAAGCAGTTCTAGACAAAAAATTCTAGGCGACAGGCAAGAACAAATAGGACTTTAACAAATAAATGTAAAAGCAGTTAAGAGGCCTAGATTTACCTCCACAGATAATGCACATAAGCAACACATCTCAAACACAAACAAGAGGCGGTTTTGTTAGACAGGATCCTAAACAGGATATCTAAGTGAAGGCTAAAGCACAAAAGTACATGACACTATTTTTACAAACATCAATAACAGGGTCTTAATCAGTTGCCTACTGATTCTTAAACCTATGGGTCTTTAAGCAGTAAACACAATCAAAAACAGTTTTCCCAGTTTATAGACGTTGATACATAAGGCTTGCCTAGGCGTGGAATGGTGAAATTAACAATTACCAGAATCATTAGACATTTCAGTAGCTGTTTTACCTGGAAAAAACATGATGTTCTAAAAATCTGAGAATGCTGTGGTTATTACCAGTTTTATCGTAATCAAGACAATTATACGTGAGACTCTTTTAGACCTTTTCATGAACCAGTAGTTAAACCTAGGCGTCTTAAGCAAACAGAGTCCTAGAGCATGATATCTAATATGCGCATACAAATGGTAGAATTGTTAAGAAACAATCTAAAAAATGAACAGAATTCCTAGGGCATGATTTCCAAATACAGACAAGGGTTACAGAATTATTAAAACGTGATTTGAGTTCACACATGAAAGACAGTTTTTTTTATGTTAATGTTATTTATTGTCCTAGAGCAGGATTTCTAAGTGATAAACATAAGACATGGGTGAGATGCTGAAACAGTAGACATGAAATCCTAGGGACATGATATCTAGTACATGTTTGGCATGATTTGGATGAATGTAGTGGTCCGAAAACATGGATTCTAATGCAGATAGGAATAATGTAAAGCCTAAGACATGCTTTTCTACCCAATGACATTAGCAGAACTATATAGCTACCCACCCCATTTCACTAGCCATCCCCAATATTTGTTTACAATAATTATTACAAACCAACTGAATAAATTACATAAATAGGTAAATAAAAAAAAGTTAAGTTATAGGAAGCCTGAAGCAGGACCAAATGTATCCTGAAGATACCAAACTTTCCATAATCTCAAAGGCCCAAAGCCTCATAGCCAATCCTCATGTTCGGGTGTGTCAGAGTTCCCTAAGGACCTCAAGGATCCCGGGCAGTGATCACACCCAGATTTCATAACAGGAACTGAGTAAGTGTAGTGTGGAAGGGCCAGCCCCAGTGTGTCAGAGTTCATAGGGATCTCACAGGGATCCCAAGGCAGTCACGCACTGGAGGGGCAGAACCAAGGGATTTAAGAGTAGAGTGAGAGTGTTTGACATAGTTTTGAAAAGGTTTTGGTATGAAAAACAGTACTGAGAAGGACTCATTTAAGTAAAGAAGTCTTATAAAAAGTAGGAGTTGCTTAGTAGTAAAATAAGTTAAGTAAGAACAATGTACACTTGAGAAATCAAACAGAACAATAGAAGAAACTCAAAGCAAACAGAATCAACAACATGATACACCCAGGGGTATTGGGGATTGGGGACATATACAACACACAAAGTGGACACATAACAAACATAAGCATAAAATCAACCACCCTAGGTAACAAATTGCTTTGCAAAGGAAAGTCCATAATAGAAACCAGACAAACATAAATAGAGTAGAGTCAGGCTGGGACATGATATAAAGGGAATAAACAAGTTCATAAACATGTTGATCCTATGTTGAATTAAGGCAGAACTAATATGCTAAGTGAAAACATACTAACTGCATGTTGAGAAGTTTCAGAATATCACTAAATGACAAAAGTAAGAAAACACATAGATGTTTGAAGCTTGGATTTAAATCAGAACATACCAGTTAAGGAGAGTAAACACAAAGTGAAGAGCAGTAAAATGCAATAGTTAGTCGTGGCTTATAGCCGGCTAGTTCAATAATAATAGCAAGTAACAAGAGAGAGCAGAAAAGCTTTAAGTGTGAGAGAGTTGTGAACTAATGTGTTCGTGTGTAGAAGACTGTCTAATAAGAGTAGAAGAGATCATATATATATAGTAGTTTGAAAGCTAGGTAAATAAGGTAAGAATAAAATTGTTCAGTAATTATAGAACTCAGAATCAATTAAAATAAAACCAGTCCAAGTCTTCCCTTAATTAAGGGGGTCATTTCAAACGGTAAAGGAGAGGAAACAATTTAAGGAAAGAAATCACATAGCTGGAGTATAACAATTAAGGAAAGAATTCAAACATTATAGGTACAGAATAAGTAATTAGGGCTAGATACATAGGGGTTTAATTAAGGAAGCAATGGTAAGAATTAGTAAATAATATAATCAATAAGGCAAGCAGTAATTTAACAGTCGTGAAAATTAGGGAAATAACCAAAAATAGGCATACGAGTATCAACACAGGAAATCAAGGATTCAACGAATCAAAGTAATACTAATTCGAAGGGAAATATTATAAACCCAAGTACAAACAGAAGGAATCGAAAAATATGAAACCCTAATGGACATATTAGGGTAAAATAAAATTAATCAAAGCACAACCCAAGAGAATCAAACACATAGACAAATCGAATGAACAGTTTAGCAAGAACGAACTCAGAATCAAAGACTAAAGCCAAAAAATGAGGGGTTTCCACATAACTAGTTAGGTTAAGAGAGAACTTTTATAAAAATCATTTCAACATAATAAGAATCATATAATAACACTTAAAATCAGAGAAAATCGTTTTGAATAAAAGTTTCAGAAACCCTAGTTATGAAGATGAAGAGACGCTTCGAAAATCAGAAAAGTTTTCATATAAAACAGGTAAAATATCTCAAATATTCTCAGATCCGTTACAGATCTAAATAGCTAAGAGATGAAGTTAGGGTTTTAAGAAAGATAACCCAGAGATAGAGAGAGACCGACTTAGAAACCGTAGGTCTAATAAGAAATCAGGAAGATCTTACTCAATCGAGCCATGGTGGTCTAAGAATGGTGGGAACAGGCCATGGGGTGTGAGTAAACAGCCACTGGTCCCTTGAGGACCTCGAGACAGCAAGAATTCGGTCGTGGGGGAGCCGTTGAGGCTGGGAGTGATGGTGAGCCACCATTGTTAACGGCGAGCAAGCAATCGACGAAGGGGATTAGGGTTAGAGGAGAGGGAGCTTGAGAGAGAATGAGAGGGGTGACGGCGGTGAGGATGAGAGAATGAGGGGTTTGGGGGGTATAGGTGTTAGGTTAATTAAGGAAAGAACAAATCCGAGCCGTTGATCAAAATTGATCAACGACAATGATTTAATCAGCATTGGGTTGGGCAAGTAGGGGTTTGGGCCTGGTTTAGTAAGGGGTTGGTTGGTAATTAGGCTAAAATTGAAATAGAAATAAGCTATTTGTTAAATACCCGAATTAAATTAGTTAAAAATAATTTATAACATAATTACTAATTATTAAAAAATAATTCTATGCATGGAAATAATTTAAAAATGATTATTTGGTATTAGAAAACATAAAGGACTAATTTCTGGTAGAAAATAGTACAAAATTATATGCATGGGCTATAATTTTAAAGTTATTGCAATTGTAGCCAAAAGGTGCCAATTTGGCTATTTATGAAATAATGTTGGTATTAATAGGACCATAAATACTAAATTAAATCAAGAAATATTTTTGAAATTATTTGATTCAATTTTGTAATTATTTATTGGAAATAAAATACTGAACAAATTAATAAAAAATGTAGAAAGAAATATGGAAAAATACCAATTGCTATTAATGCATGATTTTGAAGGTATATATGCGACTTTAAAATATTTTGGGAAAAAATTGGGTATCAACAAATGGTAATAGTAAACATCAATTCATTGAAAGAGTAAAAAAATGCAATTTTTCAATAATTAAAACATCGTTTTGGAATATTTGGAAATATTATTTAAAACAAAATTCAAAAGGGAAATCATCACTTTCTTAGTAAATAAAATAGATAATGTTGTTCAGCCTTGCTACCCCGGGACTCGTCAGGCCCTGGATGGTCTGAAAGTCCAATTCTTGAGGAATGATCCTCTCTCCACAACTTGGATGGTAGGGCCATTCTCCTCCTCCTCCTCCTCAACAATTACACAACAATCCATGTCATCATCTTCTAGGAACAGGTTCCTTAAGGCTGCCAGTGCTTCTTCCTCCTCGAATCCCCATATGACGTCGGTCTGCTGGAAAGTCTGACTCAGGTGCGGTATAGGCTTCTCCAGTGGATAGTACGGACCACGCCACGGTGGTGACCAGTCTTGATACTCTTGCTAGGTGTATTGATATCCCAGCCCAAAAATGGTACCATGGCACTTTGGCTGTATTGGCTTGGTGATGCCCTGAACCACCTAACGGATTTAAGGTGCGTTAGGACACCTAATGCAAGTAACTCAGATAAACCGATTTGCATTACCAGAGATTGGTCAAGGGCTTGAAATTACCTTGAGGGGAAGGTGTTAGGCACCCCCCGAGGTCCAGAACGGTGGGTACCGACCAAACTCATTTTTTGTGAATTAGTCATTAAGAAGATAAAGCAGTTTAAGCACATATGGATTATTAAAAACAAGAATAAGGGAAGTCCTAGGTTTATTAGCCTATAGGATCACATATGTGCAATACTCGGTAAGCTTTCCTCAATGAGAGGTGTTACACGTGGCATTAGAGCACATGTCATCATATCATTTACTACCCAATTACTGTCCCCTTAGTGGTTATATAAGCGATTCTAATTAAACGTACTCTATGCGTGCATTACCCGTCCCTTCCTTATGACACTGGAGGTGTTTAGGACCTCTAATTAAGGCAGTTCTAGACTCTCCTAAGGTGCTTAAAAGGAGAAGATATAAGCAGCAAACAAAAACAAATAGGACATTCACATAAAGGAACAATTAAAGGGGGCTCAGATTTACCTCCACAAATAAGCAAGTAATTTGCACGTCTCAAACAACAGGATTTCATACATTTCAAATTCCTAAAGCAGGATATCTGAACGAACATGAAAACAGATCATATGCAATATTATATTAAAACTGAGGCAATGGAGACCTAATCAGTTTGCCTACTGATTTTAGGGCTTGCTGAATCTGGGCAGTTTACAAATAATTAAATAAAGCGCAGTTTTACCATTTTTGTAGGAGTTTAATTTACCTATAGGCTTGCCTAGGTGTGGATCTAAGATACCCTATAAGCATGATATCTAATTGTAATCAGGGCTCTAATAATCGATTTAAAACAAGCAGTTTGAGTTCATTATGTCCTATAAGCATGTTTTCTAGGTGCTGATCATTACAGAACTGATTTTGTACACTTATCTTATAAACATGATATCTAGGTGTTGGGGCCACTTTTAAACCTACTCTCACAGACATGGTAGTTACTGATTTTATGCGATGTTGGCGTGGTATTAAAGCGAATGCAATAGAAGTCCTAAAGCATGGTTTCTAATGCACATAAAAGAATGATCATGATTATTAGGTAGGATTAGTAGATACTTAGTGACAGAATTTCTAAGCGGACATGATTATGCAGAAGTTTAGAAAGAAGAATTTTTAGAACAAATGACATAATGCGCCCATAAACATGTTTTTCTAGTATGCTAAACAATCCTAAGAGCATGGTTTCTAATGCAAGCAAATGGTCATAATAATCCTAAGAACATGATTTCTAATGCAAGCAAATAGTCATAATAATCCTTAGAACATGATTTCTAATGCAAGAAAATAGTCACAAAAATCCTAAGGGAATGATTTCTACCCGATTTTCCCACAAAAATTATAAAAATTCGTCCCTTTTACTAATATTCCCAATATCTATTTACAAGAATTATTATTACAGACCATAAATTAATTACAAAAGTAAATAATGCCATACTATAGGGAGTCTGAACAGGCCCAATGTAAACCTGAAAAAACCAGGCCTTCAAACAGTCCAAAGTGTCGTAGTCTCATAGTGTCCAAGAGAGAGTATCCTGGTGCTTCAAAGTTCCCAAGGGCCTCAGGGACCCCGGGAAATGCTCACACCAAGATCCTTTTAAATGTAGAGAAGTAGTTTTGTGCAGTGTGGAAGGACCAGCCCAGTGTGCCAGAGTTCGGAGGAATCTCATGGATTCCTAGGCAGTACACACAATGGAGGGGTAGAATCCTAAGTATTCTAAGAGTAGGAGTGAGAGTGCTTGAAAGAGTAGGAATAACTCTAAGAAAAACATACCAGAAGTAAAATAGTTTAAAAGTGAAAATACTTTAGGAATGGAAATAGTTTTAGGAGTGAAGACATATTAAGAGTGGAAAACAGTTTTAGAAACATTAAAAAAAAGTTCAGCAAACTACAACAAGTAGAAACACAGTCATAGGGTTTCAAACATGGCTTCACACTGCCCAGGTTCAATTTTATTAATTAACCTTAGGTGAGGACAAACAATTTCACAGAGAGGGGATCAGGGGTTGGGGAATACAGGAAGCCTGAATTAGAAACACATAAAACAGGGTGAGGGTGAGAGCATATTGAGCAACAGGGACATAGAGTAGGTAAGGGATTGGTTGACATTCTACAACAACGAAATTCATAGCATCCATTAGCACAGTCATGCTAATCAATTCATAGAAGGGTCAGGGATTTAACTACATAGCATCGGTCATACCAATTGAAGTTAATGGACAGAAAATATAAGAGCACTAACCATAAAAGTAAACATGTTGGTTTAAAGCGGTAAACAGGAGGGATTGGAAACTTAAACAGGAGTAACATGCTGATTAAAGCACTAAACATGGAAGAGTGAAACTTAAACATGCTGATCAAAGCACTAAAGCAGGAGAAGATACAAAGTTAAGTACATAAGTAATTAGACTAGTACAGAGGAGACATGGATTTAACAGACATAGAGCAACATAGAATCATATAGGTTCAAACTTCATAATGACATTAGAGATAGAAACATACCAGTTAAGAGAAGCAAATAGAAGATGAAAGGTATGCAGGATTTAGTAGTCTAGCCTTGGCTTTCAGCCGGCTAGACAAGCAATGAGAATAAGTAGCAGAGAGATGAGAGCAAAGTATGTGTGAGTGTGTGTTTTTGGTGAACTATTGTTCGTGTCTTGAAGAGGCAGAATGAGAGTGTATATATAGCACTTAGGGAGTAAAATAAATAAGGTAAAGGAAATCAAAGTTCAATCAATTAGAATCAATCAGCCAATTATAGAGTCAAATCTAATGGAGAAATCCGGAAAAGACCCATTTAATTAGGTATAGTCAAATAACGGTCAGAACTGGGGTTCAACTTAAGGTAAGAAATCATACCATATATAGAGTCAGTCAAATCCCAAACCGTATTGATAATCAATTAAAGCAAGCATCATTAATCAAGGTCACAAATAAGGAAACAAGTAAAAATCCCAGCAAATATTGATTTTAACAGGACAATTATTTGAATCCCTAATGGCAATCAATCAGTAAAAATCTCAAAGAATACAGATTTTAACAGGGAAAATTGTTCAAATCCATAAATAGAACTAATACGACTGGTTCATAGAAATAAACATAATAACGGAACAAAATTGAAGAAATCAATATAACAAACAGAAACGTCTCAAGTTGAAGCATATACATGAGAATAAGTCAAGATAGTGAAGAACACTTAGTTTAAAAAATGAAAAGTTAGAAAAAACCTTTGAAGAAAATTCTGGGACGAACACTAATTTTAGAAATAGTGAATAAAATTGAAGCAGTTAACTGAAACAAAAGTTTTTCAAAGGAAAACACCCGATAATACCCAAGTCATTTCAGATCTACAAAGATCCGAACATATTCAAATAGTAGTGAAACTAGGGTTTAAAAAAAACAGTAGGGATGAAAGAGACTTGGTCAAAACCCATGGATTCATACTAAAAACAAGAGGAAATCTGTACTCACAAATGAGAATGGCCCTAGACCATCCAGTAAACAATTTTCAGGCAAGAACATGTTGAATCTCCATGATATTCTCTCAAGGATCCATGTAATCAAACAGCTAGGAAGCGTAAACAGTTGGTAATGGTCGGAGAATAATCAGAATCTCCATAGATAGGATGTAACGACCCGACCGGTATTTTTGAGATCCAGCGCGTCGCTCAGCAGTTGAGGGTCATGAACAGCTTCATTTCGGGTAATGTGACTTGTGTGTATGGTCAGAGTTGAAATTCAGGAGGTTCGGAGTTAAATTGAAAGGAAAATTCTCATTTCAAAAGCCTTAAGTTGAAGAAATTGAGCAAGACTGGAATTTTGAGTAAACGACCTCGGAATCAGGATCTGAAGGTTCCATCAGGTTCGTATGATGATTTCGGACTTGGGCGTATATCGGGATTTGGATAACCTGGGAGTGTTTCGGTGTATATTGTGGAAGTCAGCATTTTTGAAGAAATTTCCTAAGTTTGGCTTAAAGTGCATTTCAATGATATTGATGTCCGTTTGGGATTCCGAGTGGTGATTCTGGAGTTGGGAGCGCGATCTGAAGTGAATTCGGATGTACGGAGGTCATTTTGAAGTCATTTGGCTAAAGATAGAAATTTGAAGGTTTTTGAGAAGTTTGACCGAGAGTTTGGGGTCGGAATGCGATTCCGAAAGTTGGAGCAGGTCTGTAATGTCGAATATGACTTGTGTGAAAAATTTGGGGTCAATCGTACGTGATTTGATAGGTTTCTCCATCGGATGTGGAAGTTGGAATTTTCAAAGTTCATAAAGTTTGAATTCTAGTGCGATTCGAGATTTCAGCGTTGTTTGATGTGGTTTGTGGCCTCGAGCAAGTTCGTGGGATGTAATGGGACTGAGTCGTGTGTTGGACGGGGTCCCGGTGGCCTCGGGTGTGTTTTAGGGTGGTTTCGGACCACTTTTCTCTATTTTGTTGTTGCTGGTTTTCTGGTGCGTCTGGTGTGCTATGCGATCGCAGCCATTGCTATGCGATTGCATAGAGGAAATTGAGGGGCAAGGTTTTTGGCCTATGCGATCGCGGATGTTGATGTGCGATCGCTGAGAAGGGCTGGGCAGGCTAGTGCGATCGCAAGGAGGAAGGTGCGATCGCGGAGAAGGAATTTTGGAGGGAGCTGGAAATGGCCTGTGCGATCGCGGGTATGCTTGTGCGATCGCGGAGGAATGATCTGGGTGGCCTGTGCGATCGCAGACGACTTCATGCGATCGCCTAGAAGGGCAATGCTGGGTAGAGTGGTATTTTAGCGGGTTTAGCTCATTTCCCTTCATTTGTTTCATGGCCATGGACGATTTTGGAGAGCATTTCAAGAGGGATTTCATCAAGCTTCAGAGGTAAGATGTTTCTACTCAATTCTAAGATTAAATACAAGATTGTTACATAGATTTGACATGAAAAATTGTGGGAAAATTTGGGGATTCGTGAAGGAAACCTAGAATTTGGTAAATTTGATTTTTAGTCACGAATTGAGCTTAATTATTGGAGTAAATGGTGTAAATGAATTAGTAAAGCTACGGGTAGAGATTTTTCTTCAAGAAATTTCGAAGTCCGGGCACGTGGGCCCGAGGGTATTTTGGTCATTTCATTGAGCCGGACTGAGGAACTTTGTAATTTGAATTTGTTATGATCTATTGAGTATACTTTCATTGAATTATCGTTATTTGGATAGTTTTGGGGTGTTGCGCATCCGTTGGGGTCGTCGTAGGGGCTCGGAAGTCGGTGATGAGTCTTCGGAGCGAGGTGAGTCTCCTTTCCAACCTCGTAAGGGGGAAATGTCCCCATAGGTTCCTTATTTGTTATGTATACATGGTGTGGGGGCCACGTACGTACCAAGTGACGAGAGTCCGTACGTGGTGACTATATTGCTATGTTGGGTAGCTTTAGGACTCACGAGCATGCCTTTATGTGCCTTATTTGTACCTTAGAGTCCGTACGTGGTGATTGTTGTTGAGATGACATGGAAAGGTGAAATATTATGATTTCAATCCTAGTTGGCTACAGTGGTATTGGCACGGTCCTGTTGGGTTCAGTGTTGAGTCGCTACACATATAAACCTATATATATATGAATATGCATTTATCATTATCGAGTCAGCACACGAGTCGCAGGTAAGATTCGCGATCATGGGTAGCTTATCATTATCGAGTCAGCACACGAGTCGCAGGTAAGATTCGCGATCGTGGGGAGCTTATCATTATCGAGTCAGCACACGAGTAGCAGGTAAGATTCACGATAGTGGGTAGCTTATCATTATCGAGTTAGCACACGAGTCGCAGGTAAGATTCGCGATCATGGGGAGCTTATCATTATCGAGTCAGCACATGAGTCGCAGGTTAGATTCGCGATCGTGGGGAGCTTATCATTATTGAGTCAGCACACGAGTCGCAGGTAAGATTCGCGATCGTGGGGAGCTTATCATTTTCGAGTCAGCACACGAGTCGCAGGTATGATTCGCGATCGTGGGTAGCTTATGACCTCAATCATTATGACCACCCTTATGACTCCGGCCGGTTGTCTTGTTCTGATATTGTTTTATCACTTGAGTCTGAGTCACTTATAGTAGGATTGTCAGGTATTGTGTAAACGGAGGATTTGGCACTTGCAGTTCATTTTCAATTGTTACCTGGATTACATTATTTGCCTATGTACTTATTGATTTCTACTTCACATGCATACTGCTTTAGCCATATCTCTATTTAGATTATATTGCTGGACCTTAGTGAGTATCTAGTCGACCTCTCGTCACTACTCTTCGAGTTTAGACAGGATACTCACTGGGTACATATATGTATATGTACTCATACTACACTTTCTGTGCATTTTGTTGCACAGGTACCTTTATAGTACAGTGATCGATTGGGGGACTTATATTGGCTGCATTCATCCAGAGGCGTTCCACAGCCACCGGAGTCTCCCTTCTGTGTACTTACATTTTATATTTATTGCCTTTGTCCAATTTGTTTTTCGGACAAGAGTTGTATAATTGTATAAATTCTTAGAAATTGCTCATGGACTTGTGTCGCCGGGTTCTGGGGATGTCTCGGTATTTCTTTTTTCTTTTCTTTTTTTTCTTTTCTTTTTTGTATTAAGTTGGTTTCTTGCAGTATTTAAATTACGAAATTTATTTATTTAATAATAAAAATGCAAGAAGAGGCTTCGATTCTAAAATGTTAAACAGGAAAGTGTTCCGACTGATTAAGGGGTCAGCTTGCCTGACAGTGGTGTCCGGCGCCATCACAACTCATAGGTTTTGGGTCGTGACATAGGATTTTTTCGCCGGTGACGGCGATTAGGGTTGGGGGTAGGTCTAGAGAGAGTTGGAGAGGTTAGGGAAACCAATGACGGCGGAATGAGAGAATGAGAGAGGGGGTTAGGGTTGATTAGAGATTAAAAAGGTAAGTTTTATTGTGGACCGTTAATCTAAAAGATCAACGACCACGATTAAATGGGGTTATTGGGTCGGGCAGGCATAGGTTGGGCCTGGGGGTGAATTGGGCTAGTTTTTTAAGGGGTTTGGGCTAATATTTGAGGGGTTAGGTCCGAAAATTAAAGAAATTAAAGAGGGTTATTTGTTAAATATCCAATTAATTAATAAACAATAATTAACAAATTATAAAAATAGTTTTCATTCATAGAAATGTTTTAAAATTATTACTCAATATTTTAAAAATACAACAAGCTATTTTCTGGTAAAATAATGTAATAATGCATGCATGGGCTATAATTGCAAAGTTATTGCAATTATAGTCCAAAAATATATATGTGGCCATTTGTGAAATAATTAGGCTCGGTATAAATATAAAATAGCAAAAGTAAATCATAAAATTGTTATAAACTTATTTGTAGTGCAGTTAATGATTAATATAATAAAATATTGGTATAAATTAATTAAAAATCCATAAAAATGCAAAAATTACGGAAAAATATTAATTGATTCTAATGCATAGTTTGAAAGTATGTATGCATTTTCAAAAATATTATAGGAAAAAATTGGGTATCAACAAGAGGTGTGAGAGATTGGCTTGGGTGGCATGAAGAGAGGTAGATGTAGGCCTACGAAGTACTGGATGAGGTGATTAGGCAGGACATAACTTCAGCTTATTGAGGACTTGATAGGAAGGTGTGGAGGTCGAGAATTTAGGTAGAAGGTTAGTGGATAGTTTAGTGTATTGCTTTTCCATACCAATTGTATTTGTTTACTCTTGTATTTTTGTTCATAGAGTTATATTTCTACTTCTTATTTCTTTCGTTCAGTTATCTTATTATATCGTTATTGTTATTGTTTGTTGATGTTGCTTGTTTCATTTTTCCTTGAGACGAGGGTTTTCAGAAATAACATTTGTACCTGCACAAGATTGGGGTAATGTCTGCGTACACACTACCCTCCCCGGTCACATATCCTCGAGCGTTTGAATAGTCATTTCGACTTGTCCAACAATTTGCGGATGGAGAGCGGTTCTCAAAATGATACTTGTACTCAAACCCTATTGAAAGAAATTCAAAAAGTGAGCAGTAAATTATGCCCCTCTGTCAGATATGAGAAATCATAACACATTTAAATCTGACAATTTCGTTCGAGTACTATTCAGCATACTATGGTGTCGCAACAGTCATCTTTGCTAGTAATAAATGCGCTGACTTTGTAAGCCAGTCAAAAATCACCCAAATTGATTTATGTTGCAGACAGTGCAAGGAAAGCCGGCCAAAAAGTCTATATTAATTATTTCCCACTTCCATAGCGGAATCTCAGTGTTCTAGGTCAATCCACCGGATATTTGATGCTCGGTTTTCACCTGTAGCCAATTAAGCATCAACCCCACAAAATTAGAAATACTTTCCTTTATTCTATTCCACCAATAATGTTTTGGAAGTCCTTGTAAATCTTTGTGGATCCTGGATGTACAAAATACTTCAAACTATGTGCCTCAGCCATAATATCATCACGTAGGCCATCACCATTTGATACGCACAAGCGACCATTTCTTTCAATACCCCATCCTTATCAAAAGTAAAAGCAATAATATCTTAAGATTGGACCCCATTGCAAATATTTACCAAATAGGGGTCTTCAAATTACTTAGCCTTGGCATACTCAATAAGATAGAATTGTATTATGGTTTAAGTATCAATCTCTTTATCTATCGGTAAATGTGTCAAAATGCCTCCGGACTTTCGGCTTAGAGAGTTGGCTACTATATTCGACTTTCCAAGATTGTAAAGAAACTCAACTCTTAATCTTTCAACAATTCTAACCATCTTTTTAGGTTATCAGAAATAGCCTTTATGCCGCTCAAGATTGGGGTATGGCTGCACACACACTACCCTCCCCTAGACCATACTTATGGGATTGTACTGGTATTTGTTGTTGTTATTTGCTACAAATTTAATTCTTTATGCCTGAAAATATATTGCAAGCTTTTGTCGTTCAAGTGGTGATGCCAAATTTTTAAGGAAAACACAACTTCGGCAAATTCTAAGTCGTCAGGTAATTCTTTTCATGGATCTTCAATTGCCTAGAAAGATAAATGATAAATTTACCCGTCTATATCAAGACACAACTCAAACCCGCTCTAGAGGCATCACAATACACCAAAAAAATCCACAAACCTATTGGAAAGGTCAATATTGGTGTCATGGTCAATCTGGCTTTCAACTATTGGAAAGTTCTCTAATGAGCCTTAGACCATTTAAACTTAGTAGCTTTCTATGTCAGTTTGGTCAATAGTGACGCAGGAGTAGAAAACTCTTCAACAAACTGCTGATAGTAGCCTGCTAATTCCAAGAAACTTTAAATTTCTATCGGTATAGTTGGTTTAGCCCAGATCTTAACCACTTCACTCTTCTAAGTATCAACCTTGATTCCTCTAAGAGATACCACGTGACCTAAAGAAGCCACATATTCAAGCCAAAATTCACACTTAGAGAATTTGACATATAACTCATACTCCAAGATCTGCAATTGTAACGACTCGGCCGGTCGTTCCGTAGAATCTGCATTATATTTACTATTATTGCCTTGTCATAGGTTGGTTATACTGTTTATGATGTGTTAGAGTCGTTTGGCTCGGGTTCGGAATGGTTGTAGTGAGAATTGAGACACTTAGTCTCTAAAAATAACTTTATAGTTGGAAAAGTCAATTGAGAGTTGACTTATTGGTAAACGACCTCGGAATACGGATTTTATGGCTTGGAGAACTTCGTTAGGTGATTTGGGACTTAGGAGTGTGTTCAGAATATTTTGTGATGTCCGGTGTAGAATTAGGCTTGAATTGGCGAAAGTTAGTTTTTGGTGATTTCCAGTCGGCAATGGAAAATAGGCTATCGAGATTGGAATGGAATTCCGAAAGTTAGAACAGGTTCGTAATGTCATTTTGGATATGTGTGCAAAATTTCAGGTCAATCGGATGTGTTTTGGTTGGTTTCGGCATCGTTGGTGGAATCTAGAAATTTCAAAGTTCATAGGCTTGAATGTGATGTGACTTTGGTGTTTTGATGTTATTTTTGGTGTTCCAAGAGTGCAACTAAGTTTGAATGATCATTAATGATGTGTTGGTACGTTTGGTTGGGGTCCCGAGGGGCTCGGGATTGATTTCGATGTTTAACAGGAATTTTTGGAGTTGAAAAATGCAGCTTTCAGCTGCTGGTGTTTTTTTCTACTATGATTTCCGCACCTGCGGATGTTTGACCGCAGGTGCGAGCCGCAAGAGCGGGAATGATGATCGCAGGTGCGGGCTCAGAGGCCCTTGGAGGAAGGATCCGCAGAAGCGGAAATTTAGCCGTTTAATGAATTTTCACAGGTGCGGCTGATGAGTGGTGATTTTACCACTCATTTTAGCCTTTTCTCATTAGATTTTGTATTGTTAAATGATAACTTGAGGTCGTTTTTAGTGTGTAATTGATCTATTTGCAGGAAAATAATGCCATGAAGTGGTTAAGGTCAAATTGCAGTGAAATTGAGCAAAAANCAACCAGAGATCGCATACCGCAACAGAAAGATGAGTCAAGTTTAATGAGTGAAATGCGGTCGAACAAGCGATCGCATTTGAGCCGCATCAACATCTGATGCCTGAAGCTACATTGTAAATGCGACGCACGAATGCGATCGCATATCACTAATGCGGACCGCATATCTCAAATGCGACGACCCTCTGGGACCTAGGGTTTTGATGTGCGACTGAAAGAGTGAAGATGCGAATCGCATCCCTGATATGCGACAGGGATGCGATCGCATATCAGCCCGACGGGGGTGTTTTTGTCCAATTTTCACTCTAATATTTGGCCCTCTATAAAAAGCATACCTTGGCAACATCTTAGGAATCGATTGGAAACCAATTTTTTACATCTTTTGAACATATTTAGAGCTTTGTAAATATATTTTGAGTAGAGAACAACAAGTTTTGAAGCTAGGGATTTGCACACACACTTGGGTCTTGAAGATTTCACCATTGTGGTTAAGGATTTCTTACCCATTTATGTTTATCTCTTCATTTCCTTGTTTTGTATTGAATATCTAAGTGTGTAGTATTTTTCCAACACTTGAATATGGTTTATGGGAATATTCATATTTAAAGTGTGGATTAAATACCTTGTTGTGCTTATGTATTGAATGATTTTCATATATTTGTGAAGTGGGTGTTTGTTATTTTAATTATTCTTGTTCTTTAATGTTTCCAAAGGGATTAGCTAACCTTAGGACTCGCCCATTAACTCTGAATTAGTCTTGGAATAGATTATTTGGGGTTGGGAAAGATTAATTAACAAGAACTTGAGG
>ML276451.1:0-11887 GCA_005239495.1 Nicotiana undulata | reverse complement strand
ATTTTTGGTAATGTCCTTTGGGCTGACCAATGCTCCAACAGCTTTTATGGATCTTATGAATCGAGTTTTCAAGCCATTTCTAGACTCCTTCGTGATTATTTGTATTGATGACATCCTTGTCTACTCGCGGAGTCGGGAAGATCATGCTAATCCCCTCAGAGCAGTCCTGCAGACTCTTCATCATCACCAGCTGTATGCTAAATTTTCGAAATGTGAGTTTTGGCTAGAATCAGTCGCGTTTTTGGGTCATGTTGTTTCCAGAGAAGGGATTCAGGTTGATCCCCAGAAGATCGCGGCAGTGAAAGATTGTCCTAGACCAATGACCCCGACATAGATTCGTAGTTTCTTAGGTCTAGCTGGGTATTATCGGAGGTTTGTGGATGGATTCTCTACCCTCACCTCCCTATTGACTAAATTGACGCAGAAAGCGGGGAAGTTCCAGTGGTCCGACGCCTGTGAGTAGGGTTAAGCACTACCCTCATCTCATACAAGACTGAGCCTTGTCTTGTCTCGTCCTCGCATATGACCAAGCATCATATCTTTGCATTTCATAGGCAGAAATATCGCCATTATTGTCCGAAGGCGTCATAGTCCGAAGGCACCATCCTCATAGCCGGGAGACACCATTCCATGGCCTGAGGATCTCTTGAAAACTACACACCATTATTCAAAGGCATCATAGTCCAGAGGCACCATCTTTATGGCGCGAGGACACCATTTCACGGCTTGCGAATTCCCTATCATATGCTTTTTGGCCTAGGACGTCATGGTCTAAAGACATCATCCTCAGCGTCCAAAGACAACCTTCATGGTCCAAAGGGAATTTTCATCATATTTAAATTTTTGCAATAACCCATATATATTTGCATGCACCATGTTTTAAGTTTTGAAGGTAACTTGGGAGGTAACCATTCTACAAACAGGAGCAATCTTCGCTCTGATTTCCATTCCTAACATTCACTTCCTTTGACTACTTCAAGTGTAACTGACGATCCGTAACTGCCTACCTCTTACTCTATGACCGTTCATATATCTGCCTTGTGATACACCCGTAACGTTCATTTCGCATTCATGGATCCACCTAAAACTGTCTATTACACAACAACATCTTATCCAAAAGAACCTTTTCGAAACATGCGACCATTTATAACAACTCTATCAGTTTCATTCACCGTTGGATCCAGAACTACACACGGCCTGATTCCCGTAATACCAGGGATATGTAGGCCCCCCATTTTTCAATCACGTCATTCCCACACAATTCAGCCAAAATTAGTCATCATTTTCTTTACCCGACAACTCTTTCATCATTCCCGGGTAAAGAGGGACAGTTGTTGATACCCAATTTTGCCCTCACATTTTTCCAAATAGTATATATTTTCAAAATGTCATTCTTTTCATTCATTTTTTAATTTACAAGATTTAAACAAGTATTTTCCATACTTTTTAGAGCTTTAAAATTAATTTTCATGCATTTAAATTATTCAAATATTTATTTAATTATCCTTTCAAATTATTTTGTGATGATCTAATCATCCAAATATATTATTTATACTCACATACTTGTTTTATAAAAAAATTTGTTTTATTTCATATAATTAGATTTGTATCTTTGAGTTATTTACGTAGTTTTGCAATAGTAGCCAACATAATTACATTACTAACACAAAAATAACATTTTTATTTTTTATAAAGTTGAGCTATAATTTTCAATCATTTTACTGCGTAAGGAATAATTTATTATTTATAAATTATTTTAATAATTTCCGTATATTTAATTCTTAGCGAAACATAGTGCTAATTTTCGGATCAAAATCAGGCCCAAACAACTAGCCCACTCCATTGTCACTCTTCAGCGGCCCGACCAAACGACCCTATTAACCCAACCCGAATGCGACCCGTTCATTCGACCTGCCCCGCTTCTCCTCTATTTCTGGTCGTTAATCTCAAATGATCAACGATCCACAGCCACTCACCCATTTTTAATTACTCTCTCCCAAACCCTAACACCCATTACTAAGACAGTCGCCCCTAAATCCTCTCATCCTCTCCCCTTTCTTTGAGAAACCCTAGCCTCTTTCATTCAAACCCAAACCTTAATCCGATATCCCATGGAAAATCTTCCATATCCCCTTTCCTTTTTTTGCTCACACGATGGTTCTTACCATTTCCTCAGCGTTACAATATTTGGTACTCGATTATTTATGTAAGTTGAATCATTGGGTGTTCGTTCAATGGAAATTTTATACTCTTTTATTCTCTTATTCTATACTCTCTGAATTTTTAGACCTTGGCCGGCTGAATGTCAAGGCCACCAGAAATACGATTGTTGCTATTTCTTAGTGCGAGCATGTCACGACCCCAAATTCTAAACCGGCCGTGATGGCGCCTATCGTGGAACTAGGCTAGCCAAAAATCACATATTTACATTTTTCCTTTCAAAATTTCCCAAATCATTTTCAACATTTCATAAACGTATATAAATTTCTGGTTTTTTACGCAAAACAAAACAAGCTAAATAGTCTACAACCATCCTCAAGATTTGGAGCCAATAGGTCATGAGCATCTAAGAGTGATACCAAGAATACTACTGTCACAATACATAAATCTCGGGGCGAAGAACTAAGTACAAAACAAGAAAGGGAAAGCAGAGATGTTGCGAACGCTGACAGCTACCTCGGTGTCCCGACTCCGGCTCCGCGCATAATGAGATGGCTAACGCTTGGTACCAATACCTGAATCTGCACACAGAGGTGCAGGGAGTAATGAAATTAAATCAGGTCTGAGCAGTAAGAAACACACAGGATCAAATAATCAATTCACAATAAGCAGCCTTTTTTTCCAACATTGTATACATTAATTCAGTATGCTTTGAAAGCCAAGTTTAGTAAAAATCCTTTGAAAAGTGTAATTTCCAATGATTTCAGAAAAATGCCCAAGAAGATTTAGTTTGAAAATTAAATGAATCATAAATAGTTACTCAGGCAAAAACAAATATCATAAACAGTACCTCGGGAAAATCATCACTCAGAATCAGCCGCTCAACATACCTCACAATCACTCAGTATCAACCCTTCGGGCAACCTCACTATCACTCATGCCTCCCAATCGCTCATCACTCGGCACTCGCACTCAGTAGGTACCTGCGCCTACTGAGAGTATACAGACTCCGGAGGGGCTCTTACAGCCCAAGTGCTAATATTAAGCCATCTCATGGCACCAATCACTCTGGCACTCGACCTATTAGTAACATGTTGTGGCGTGCAGCCCGATCCAATATCATATCCTCACAATCAGGCACTCGGCCTCACTCAGTCACCATAAACAGTATAACATGTTGCGGCGTGCAGCCTGATCCCATAATATCCTCACAACATAGTCCTCCGGCCTCACTCAGTCAAAAAGTCGCTTGGGCTATCAGTAAAATGGGGTACTCGACCCAAAATATCATTTTAAATCACAAAATAATGTAAATAAGACTGAGTTTTGAAATCAGTTAAACATAACATGACTGAGTGTAAATCATGAATCAACCCAGTGAGGAATAGTAGTAAATAGCCCCCCAGGGGTCCAAATAGGTCGACACAAGGCCCCAAACATGGCATACAGGCCAAAAATACAGTAAAAATCTTAAAACACAATTTACCATATGATTTAGAAATAATTACGCAACTCATAGTTTCCACGGGAAGGAACAAGTCCAAGTCCCCAATCAATGCGCGCCACACACTCGACATTCAGCATGTGTGTCACTCCAAAACAGTGAGAAGATGCTAAGTCCGGAGTTCCATACCCGCAGGACAAGATTTAAAGTCATTACTTACCTCAAACCAGCCCGAAATGCTACTCCGCAATACTTTTTCCCCTCGAATCGACTCCCAAAAGCTCTGAGTCTATCAAAATCAGATTTACAACATCAAAATGTGCTAAGGAAACGAAACCCAATATAAAACTATCAAATTTAGGCACAATTCCCGAAATTGGCCAAACTCGACCCCCCGGGCCCACATCTTGGAACTCGATAAAATTTAGACCATAAGGATCTTCATCCTCCCACGAGTCTATACATACCAAGAACACTAAAATCGGAGTCCAAATGACCCCTCAAATTCCAATTTTAAGGTCTCTTAAAGTAAAGCCCTAATTACCCATTTTGCACTGATTTTCCCCAAATTTACAATACTAATCAGACCTTTAATCACATATAAACGAGTTTAGAGTCCAAAAACCTTACCTCAATGAAGAACTATCGATTTCCCTCTTTGATAACCCTTCAAAAGCTTCAAACTCGTATGTCAATGGTGAAAAGAAGACCAAAATTCGCTAAGGACCCTTTATATATGATCTGCCCAGGGATTTTCGCACCTGCGGTCAAACTCTCACACCTGCGGTCCCAGGTGCGCACCTGTGAGCATTCATTAAAACTCGACCTTCCGAACCTGCGACTCCATTTCCGCAGGTGCGGTCCAACATCCGCATATGCGGTCCTTCACTAACCCAGCCAATTTCCGCATCTACAGAGTCATGTCCGCTTCTGCGGGCCCGCACCTGTCGTCCCTCATCCGCAGGTGCGGTCACACTAGTAAAAGACACCAGTAGCCGTTTTGCTGCAAATTCCAAGTCCAAACCTCCGTTAACCATCCGAAATCAATCCCGAGCCCCTTGGGGCCTCAACCAAAAATACCAACAAGTCATAAATGATCATCCAGACTTATTCGCACCCTCAGAACACCCAAAATAATATCAAAACACTATATGCACCTCAAATTCAAGCCTATGAACCTTGAAACTTCTAAATTTCACCAAGGATGCCAAAAACTATCCAAAACACATCCGATTGATCTGAATATTTGCACACATATCCAAAACGACATTACGAACCTGCTCTAACTTCCAGAATTCCATTCCGACCTTGATAGCCTATTTTCCACTGCCGACCGGAATCGCCAAAACTAACTTTCGCCAACTCAAGCCTTATTCTACACCGGACATCAAAACCACATTCCGAACACACTCCTAAGTCCCAAATCACCTAACGAAGCTATCTGAGCCATAAAATCTACATTTCGAGGTCGTTTACCAAGAATTCAACCCCTAGTTGACTTTTCCAACTATAAGGCTACTTTAAGAGACTAAGTGTCTCAATTCTCACCACGACCACTCCGAACCCGAACCGACCGACCCAACACATCATAATTAGGTTAATTAACACATGACGAGTCTAAAATTGGAGAAACGGGGCTAATCTCACAAAACGACCGACCAGGTCATTACAGAGCACTGCCTGGGGTTCACTAGAAGCCCTTGGGAACTCTGACGCACTAGAATTTTGGGATTTTTCTGTTCTTTCGCTATTGACAATTAAAGCACTGCTGGAAATTGTTCTTCTTACTTAATTGCTTGTTAATTTGTAACTGGTAAGTGCCTTTGGACTTTGCAGTTTCATTCTCCATTCTTTTGTGTTCAGGCTATGTATAACTATGTCACTAAAACCTTTTTGAATCAAACATGCCACTATGTCATCTCTATTTGTAGCTTTATTTGCTTTAAAGTTGTTTTCATGACTCTATGTTTCTTCTAACAGCTAACCTAGCCTAATATTTGCCCTAATTCTGGCATTCTTAAGCATGTCTAGCCTAGTGCATTTGTGTGTGTTCGAATGATTATATTTATTACTTATCCTGAGTTTATATTCTGCCTTGTTGTGGATTCTTGTGATAAATCAATTCACACGCAGAATGTGTTATAATTGAGTCATTCATGTGCAACTTAATGTTTCTCCAGAGTTAATTCCTGATCATGTTACTAGCCCAAACCTGCTTTCCCTGCTACTTGTAAACTAATTCATGTTCCCTGCCTTGTCTTGTATCTTTGTGACAAATCAAAGCATGTGTTTCAGACTTTATTAAGTCATTCCTGTCAATCCTGAACTCGTAGCATTGCTTTTAGGTTATATACCAATGCGCAGTTTGCTCTCATATGAGGTCAACTGACATGAATCCCCATGTTTTCTTGTCCTGTTCTTTTACCTATTATGAGTCCTTTAGAATCTTTGTGCTATAGTTAATATCCATCATGTTAAGTTTCATGATCAACTAAGTGATATATTTGCCAACTTGTGTCCACTAGCATGTTGTTATACTGATTGCAACCATATTCTCATTAGTTTCTCATGATTTACTGTCTTATGATGCTCAACCTTGTCACTATCAAACTATGTTTCTGGAACTACAAAACATAAGCTTGCCTCATGTATGTCTTGTGTGCCTTTCCATTTAGCATGATCTTATTTGTATGTCTTGGCTAGAGTTGTTGATGGTTACAACTCTAAGAACTAAGTATTTAAGTTGTCGTATGAGTATTGTGTTACATGCATAGCTAAACTTAGCATTCATTTGGTCAATACATTATTCATTGGGCCTGGAAATGGACCATGTGTGTTGTTTGACCTGGGCACTGGATTCATCTGCACCTTAGTTGTCTTGTGATCCTTATGTTTGGTCTTGTTGCTTGGCCGGAGAGTAAGACTATTGAAGGCCTAGGATATCCCTGGGTTATGTTTTGTATTGGGCTTGTAAATGCTTTAGTGGGATTGTATTCGCTTCAGCCTACGTTTTGTTATTTTCAAGTCTCTATTGTTTCATTCTTGGGTCTGTAATAATTTGAAAATGAATATTGGGGATTTAGTAAAAAGAGGAAATTGGGTACTTTAATTCTCGCATGAATGGGTAGAAAACATGCCTATAGGATTTCATTGCTTTACTTGTTGCTTTGTTTGACACGCCCTATTTTCTATACACTGATAGAAAGCGTGTCCAAAGGGACCTAAATGCTTTACCTGTTAACATCAGAAACATGTCAAAAAGTATAAGTATTACCTTAGTTCACATGTTTTTCTTTCCATACACTATTAGATGGCATGCCTATAGGATTCAAACATCGTTGATCATTTGCTCAACTTGTGCTATTATTGTGCGATTGTTAGATAATGTGCCTTACCACCATGCCTATAGGACATTAACGTCTATCTAAGGTATACGCTTATAAAATTAGCATTAGTAATCTAATCACTCCTATCGCTTTATTGCCTAACCAACTATTAGAAATCATACAATTAGGACTTTCAATGTTTTAACCTCTCTGCACGCTGCTTATGCACAATGTTATTAATCACAATAACATTAGAAACCATGTCTATAGGATTTATAAACGATCTAATATGCCCGTACATTAGCCTATAAATACAGCACTACATGTTTGATACTGGAATCATATAGAAAACATGCCTATAGGACTAAAGGATTCTGAGTCTTAATTTTGAATCGAACACTGGCTTAATTTGAGAAATCAGTCTGCATGCTTCTTTGTTTATTTGTGGAGTCTAACATAAGTCACTCTTTGCTATTATGTGCAGTCCTCTTTGTTTTTGAATGCACGATTAGTTTTATCATTTTTGTGCAGCCTACGTAAGTCTAGAACCACCCAAATAGAGGTCCAAAGCCTCCCGGATCATACGCATGGGACGGGTATTGCCCGTATAGGATACGACTTAGAATTAAATTAGAACGCTATAGGTAAACAACCTCAACATAGTAATCGGGTAGAAGGAGATGATAGTCTTTGCTAGCTGAATAATATGAGAAACTCCTATCTAAAAGGAGTTGCGAAGTATTATTTATGTTTTCACGGGGTGATCCTTTAGGCTAAAAAACTTCGGACCCCCCCCCTATCTTTATATATCTGCTATTCAAACTTAGTCGTTTAATATAGATCATCATAATTGTATCCTCGTAGACTTGTACCAATTCTCATCTGTGTTATAAATAAAATTCTTCGACCTTTAGTTTCTCGTTTTTTTATTTGATCATCTAGCCTAATTGCATAATCCACATAGTCTTATGTTCGACCGGGGCCCACAGTTGTGGACCTCGAAGAGTGCCTAACCCTTCTCTTTGAGGTTATTTGAGCCCTTACCCGATCATTGTTGGCATTGACTAGTCAAATAGAGTTATTTTCAAATAGATGCCCTAACGCACCTTAAAAATTGTTAGGTGGCGACTCTTCTCTTTTAACACACTACCCTTCATTTAAAAGAGTTATCACATGTCAAAACCCGATTTCGCGAGAAAAAAGGGCGCGACGGTCACTGGTAGACTGCAAATCAATTTTGATCCTCCCAAAATAGGTAGGTAAACTCCAAAAATCCAACGATAATATATCCATAGCACATACAATCAGCCATTAACCTCTCAACATACCTTCACCGTTCGCAACCAAGGAACAATCTGCCTTTGAGAACCCTTTTAGTCTTCAAATCCCTAGAATACCATAATCTCCAAACCCAATCACTAGGGTTGTGCATTGGGATCGTGTCATAACCCAAATTTCCCTCCGTTGGGTATCGTGATGGCACCTAGTCTTGGGGACCTAACATTTTCACTGAACAACAACAATAATAAAGGAAGTATAACAGTCTCGATGTAGAAATCCTGACAGAGTTTACAATTTCCCAAAACCCGGCAAATACAAGTCATAAGCTTTACGAAATCTTCCTACCGAATCTAAATACAACTGTCTAGAAATTATAAGTACAGTTGGCATAAACAGGAAGGTGACTCTGAAGCCTGCGAATGCAGCAACAGGTTTACCTTGAGTCTCCTCATCAACGATCCACGCCGCTAATAACAACAATTACCTGGATCTTCACACAGAAATGCGCAGAAGTGTAGTATGAGCACTGCACAGCGGTGCCCAGTAAGTACCAAGACTAACCTCGGTGAAGTAGTGACGAGGACTAGTCAAGACACCGCTGGTCTAATAAGTAAAAAGATATAAGTGTAAAAATGACTGAAACATAATATCTATCTAAAGGTTTTCCGCTATAATTAACGGTACGATAGAATAATACGAGAGAAAATTCAGCAATTACGATCAACGGACAGCATAATAGAAATACGCAAAGAGAATGGAAAGAATGCAAGCCAAATGTCGGGAATCACAACCCAATAGAACACTAGCAACTCAGCACCGCATCAATTTATTCACATCAGGCCTTAGCCAATAACTCAATTAAGCTGGTCAAACCTTCGAGTGAAAACCTTAAAATCGTGAGTTTATTTCGAAAGCTTTAAAGATATAATCATTTCGGAATAGATAAATTTCTCCTTTGAAACATACTTTCTCTGAATGTATATTTATATATTTTGATAAAGAGAAATCTTTAAAACGTAGTCCCTTCAAAATACGTGGTGTTCAAATATACTTTCCCAAATACTGCTCTTTCAAATATCATTTTTTTCTGCAAGAAAAATACTTTTCAAATATACTTTCGAAATAAAAGTCCTTCAGACATAACTTTTCCTGGAGATAATTGCTTTTCAGCTATACTTTTCAATATATATATATATTTTTCGATACAAATCTTGTCAATGATAAAACCACCGGAACTCAGACCGTAACACAGAATTTGTCATGCGATGCAGTACAGTGGGAAAGCTCCCGGAGTACGTCCGTAGTCCCAATTTAAATATGCGATGCAGTACAGGGGGAAAGCTCTCGGAATCTCGTTTGTAGTCCCAATTTAAATATGCAATGCAGTACAGGGGGAAAGCTCCCGGAATCTCGTTCGTAGTCCCAATTTAAAAATTCAATGTAGTACACTGAAGAGAACAACCAAGATGCGGCGAAAACAACATTCATTGCCACAACAGGCGCAAAAGCAACAAAGACATAATGCAAAGTGCGATGAGCAAATCAATACAATGACTTGAATCACAAGAAGGTTAAAGACTTACTCATAAGAAGTAGCCACTGAAAGGAATGCCAAGCACCAAGAGAAACAGCATAACAAGGGGAAAAAAAGGCAAATATAACAAGGATTCTATATATTCAAGTTCACAACCAAAGAAACCAAATCATCCCGGCAAGGGAAGCACCAATAACCAATCTTACTTAGACAATTAGCTTCACAGAATAAACTCAGCTTGAACAGTGCTCAGTGATAGGCAACACCAAGGAAATACCATCAACATGGAAAATTATCTAACTAAACCTAAGTAGCACTTAAGGGAGAATCATATAAATCACAACATATGTAACGACCCAGCCGGTCGTTTTGTGTATTGGGACTCCGTTCCCGTGAATGACTCTTTTCATAGCGACTACTCGTGCCTTATGACTTGTGTGGGCGGGTAGTTCGAGATTCAGAAGTGATTTTGCCAGTTCAGGAACACTTGGTTCCTGAAAGCTAGCCTATTTGGCTAATTTTGGTTCCGAGAAGCATTTTGAGCAAACGACCTCAGAATCAAGTTCTAACAGCTCCAGCAGCTCCGGATGATGATTTCAAACTTGGGAGTGTGTTCGCCTCGGGTTTCTGATGACCCGGGAGTATTTCGGCACCTGAATTGGAATTCAGGATTTCATAAGATTTGGAATTCAGCCTGGAATTGGAACTCGTGATATCATGGTCCGAATGGAATTCCGGAACTAGCAATAGTTCCGTATAGTCATTTATGACTTGTCCGCAAAATTTGGGGTCATTCCGAGCTGTATAGACTCGTTCGGCGTATTGGTGAGCCATTGAAATTTTCTGGAAATCCTAAGTTTGAAACTAAGGGGTTTTGGAGGGTGATTTCTAGTTTGGATCATGTTTTTAGTGTTCTGGGAGCTCTAGAAAGTCCTTTATGTGATTTGGGACTCGTTGGTATAATTTGTCGAGGGCTCGGGTGGGCCCAGGGGTCTCCTGGACCCTGATCTAGGTCAAAAACCAGCAAAACTCATAGTTGGTAGGAATTTACTGGTGTGACTGCACCTGCGGTCCATGAGCCGCAGGCGCGAGGTTCGCACCAGCGGAAATCCCTTCGCAGGTGCGGCTCCAGCCGCAAGGGCGATCCCTCTTCTCGCAGGCGCGGACAAAGGCCCCCAGGCGCGACCTCCCCCAGGGCCCAGGCCAACCGCAGTTGCGGCCAATTTCCCGCAGGTGCGAGTCCGCACCTGCGATCCAAAGTCTGCAGGTGCGAGAATTTCCCCCAGTGCCCATGCCTTTTTCCGCAGGAGCGGCCCTTTTTCCGCAGGTGCGAGTCCGCACCTGCGATCCAAAGGTCGCAGGTGCAGAAACTGCTGGGCAGTCCTATAAAAAGCCCATTTCGTGATCTTTCATCCCAAAAATCATATTTCCTCCATTTTTGACGACCCCAAGAGCTCCAGAACGGGTATTTCGGCCTAGAAACTCAGGTAAGTGATTCCCTAACCCTCCGCATGTCAATTTCTTCAATTCCTTGGGAATTTCCTCTTCCAAATCCATAGAATTCATAAGAAATTGTTGGGGAGGAATAGAGGGTTTGAGGAAAAATGTGAATTCTGATTTTTGGGCCATTGAGGGATGATTAATTGAGTTAATCTTGATCCTTAGGCGACGTATAGCGCGTTTCTTCAAGAAATATAATTTTCCGGACGCCGAGGCTCGGAGTTGAATTTCCAAAGTACGTCAAGAATACGTTTTTAAGGAAATATTTGATAAATCCTCCTCGAATCTTCCTAAATTGATATAATTATGTGCTTTTGGCTAGTTGCGAGCCATCGAGGGTGATTCGGAGGATCCGTGCGTCGTGTTGATTGGTCCGTTGGCCGGAGGAGCACTTGACCAGGCNTACGTGGCATCTATACTGTATATCGGGTAGCCGTAGGACCCACGAGCATGTTCTAACTGTTTGTTTGATATTATCTGATGTTTTGTACGAGTTATTACTGATATTTGATGAAATTGAGTTATGATAGCTGCGAATTGAATGTACATAATGTTCAGATAAGAAATATGAACTTCATAAATTGAGTAATTGTGTTACTCCTGGTATAATTGATAAAGAGCAATGAGTAAATGAGATAATGA
>ML276447.1:29240-41131 GCA_005239495.1 Nicotiana undulata | reverse complement strand
CATTACGTTTACATTTCTGTTTATGTTATTTTATTATTTCCAGAATTGTTTTACAAATACATAGATATAACACTTGCATGTTGTTTGAGCTCCTAAAGAACCGAAGGAACAAGAATGTCGACATGACACATGTGTCGGTGACAAGATTCTTACCCAATTTGGTCAACATTCAACGGCTTCTTCGACCAACGAAAGCTGAAACTACTAAGTCGAAGACATAGATGAAATGAAGTCCTGTGAGGAAGAAGACAGAGATGAAAGATGAGGGATAAAGAACCTTTCTGGCAAGTTCGTCTATCTGTTTGTGCTTCAATGTTGTCATCTCTCTTCCTCTTCTTTCATTAGAACGCAAACAGAGATTCCATAGATTGACTGGGATGTGTAAAGCTGCAGTTAACTCAAACAGTGAAGAGTGACTGCACCAAAGTTAGGATTTTTGTTGTTTGGTATTAATGGAATGGAAAGTGAGTTTTAAAACTTATTTCAGAGAATTGCATTATATAGGCCGACACAATAAGTTTGGGCCACAGTGTTCGTTATTTTCTTTGGTATTAGCAAGTCCAAGAAGAAACAAAATAAGCTGGTTACCAGTTGAACAACTAAACAATATATGTTTGTTTCGGCATAACTTAACTAAATCACACTGAATTTGAGTAAATTTTTTAACTGAAGCTCGACTTACTTTTCTACCAATGTGAATAAGTATTACTCAAATATTTCATACTAGTGAATTCTATGCCATATCCCAGCACCTGTACCCATTCTCTTCTCCACACCCTGAATCCTAAATCTATAAGAAGACAAATCCGACTTCTGGATACGCACCAGTCTTACCTGTATCCATGCAACATAGGTTGCCAGTTCGAATGCGCTAAAAAGTTAGATCATTATTGGGAGAACAATTTATTCTTTCTCCGGCAGCATTCAGAGACCCATCACTCAGAATACATCAGAAAATGCCGCTAATCTCTTACATGGACATGTATAAATCATCTAGTATAAAAGGAAATTAGAGAAAGGAAGCTTAAAGAAACACTAAGCAAGTCAGCATAGCTATAGTCCATGGTAACTTTTGCAGTGTTTGGTTTCTTTTGGTCATTGAGCTCCTCAATCAGATTAGGTCCCACATAGCCTGTTGTCCCTTTTCCCTATTAGTTTGCATGTCAGATGTTACTTAGGTTGTCGATGAATCAGGATCCAATTGTGGAGTTGCATACGAAATGCATCAAGAAGATGGTCACAAGTAATGATACATCTATATTCCTGCTTAAGTGTGTTTGAACTCCTAGAAGCCCAAAGAAGGTTTCCTCCTCTTTTTTGGTTGTTGGCAGTAGTTCTGCAAATGTTAGAGCTGATAATTTTGACAAAAAGAAGAACGTTCCTCGTGATTCAGTGATTTCATGTGCAACGAGACAGGATACAACAGTAACCAAATACTGTTTTATAAATCAGATACTGTTTTTAGTAGATGTATAATTGTGGTCACCTACTTCTCTTTGATGAAAAAGTACCTAGTTATTGGAAAGAAAGAAAAGCCTAATGCTGCGATAAGCGGCGTAGGATAGTCAGAGTGACATCAAATTCAGTGTTAAAAAGAATTTGCCGCTCCTATTGTTTTATTATGAACTCGCTTTTTCTACTTTTAAATTTAACAGGACTATAACAAACTTGGATATCAAACTGGACTTTGTTCCTCCCTCATTCATCAATTTTGTTTCAAGGCAGCTCGTAGGTGCTGGTTTCAAGCGTTATAAAAAGGTTAATGCCGGTTCAGTTCCGACTTCTGTTTCTGATTTTTCTTTTTGTGAATTACGATGATTTGTGTTCTCTGGATAATAATTATAATATACTATTTTTCTTGCAGGAAGTAGCTTCAGTAGCCAAAGGTGAGGAAGATTTCAGCAACGCTCTAAAAGATCCATTATATGCTAGAATACGGAAAGCTCTTTACTCAGATAATATATGTAATGGCAATGCGGCTTCGGAACTGCTAGACCTAAAGAAAGATGTCTGTTGGCTTGATGAAGAGAAAAGTAATGGCAATGGGGCTTTAGAATTTGAAGATTTGAAGGAATACACATGTGTTCATCTTGATGAAGGGACAAGTGAGACTTCGGGACTGCAAAAAGAGTTGAAGAAAGATGCATCCCTTCAACTTAATGAATGGACAAGAGATGGCAATGTTGCTTTAGAAATCCAGGAACCAAAAGGAGACGCCTGTGTTCACTTGGATCAAGGAACACAAACAAATGTTGAAGTCAAAAGCCCAGAACATATGGTGCAATCGGATAATGGTTTAATTTGGTCATCACAGCAGGACGACTTTGTGGCTGGAGATAACAAATGTCCTAGCGAAATTGAGAAAGTTGTTGAAAATACAAGTGAAATGATTGAAAGTTTAGATGAGAATGACAAGAAAGCGCACAATTATCCATCTAATCAAGTCGTGCACGTGCCTGCCAACAACAAGAAGGTTTTGATTAGCTCTGAGGTCCGACAAGCTCTGGGAACTTTAGAGAAGGCTATCTCTATCATAAGGGATTTTGGATATAATTTGGAGATTAGATCTGTTCCCAGAAACACTACTGTTAAGTATATAGGTGTAAAGGAGGATGGTCAGAAAAATTCAAAATCCTCATAAACTGATCGAATTCATGGAAGTAGCAGAGCTTGTGCTGATTCACCCAAAAAAGAATTGTCAGAGGCGACCCCTTACGAACACAGGAATAGTTTTGCTAGTCACAGTTCCAGGTAAATTTGTTTACTTAATAGCAAGAGGCTACATTGAAATAATGGGTGATGCTAAGCTTATTTATTCTACACCAAACGGGTCAAATTGGTTTCCAAGAAGTTAAATATGTATTTGCCAAATGAGCACATAGAAACGGCAAAGAGATGTCACTTAGCTTAGTAAAAACCTTTGATTTCTGCAACTTCGTCTGAGCGCCTCGAATTATGTATAAAGAAAAGGTTCTGCAACATTAAACTTTTTTGTAGTGGCATGATTTGATTACTATGTGTTTGATCATATGCTTGATGAGCTTCTTCTAATCTATTGATATCTAAAAAATTGGTGAATAAACTTTCCAGGCGTACAAGTTCTAGTTTGTGCACAAGGGAAACTACCCACAACAAGAAGATTGCTCCTGCATCACCAGATGATTATGTTGAAACCTCGGGCGATGGACACCATACTGATGTACGTACCTTAGTAGACCAAACGAAGGAAGATAACGTCACGTCTGTCCATGTAGATAGCGTCCATGGACAAGAGAATGGCAAAAGAAGAAGAAAGCTACCATTTTACTGCTGCTTGTATTTTTTCCCGGGACAGGTCATAGGTTGAGAGTGAGCAATTTTGTTTATAGGAAAGCAAAACCATAGTGTTACTTACCTGTTATTACGGATGTAAATTCTTAATGAAATTAAGGTCAATACCAATGTGTTGTGGACAATACAATGCAACTAACATGCTAATATGTATTACACTGTAACTTAATTTATATCCACGATAGCAGAATTGTACGAGCTAATATAAGAATTTGCTTGTTATTCTGAAGAGGGAAGAATTGAAGTATAAAACTTGTTTTTTCTCGTCAGAAAAATGTTATATTACTGATTTACTTGGTCTCCTAAACTACTCATTGCGTGGACGTGAGATGCTACTCAATTTTCTATTGCATGTTCTATTGCTACTCAATGTCTTTTTACATTGCTACTCTGAAATTGTTCAGAAAAAAACTAGTCAGTGTCACTTTCAACAAGCCATTGTAGCTACACTAGATTCTTAAAAGCCATTGAGGAATATTCTAAATTGGAATCCATTGAGCATCTTAGGCCTCATTTGTTTGCACTTAATGAACAAGATGTTAGCCCATTAAGGGGTCGTTTGGTATGAGGTATAAGAAGGTATAGTGCTGGTATAGAAATTTAATACCACCTTAATCCTTCGCTTGGTTAGCAAACCAGGTATAAGTTATCTCAGGATTAAAATTAACACCGGGATAACTTATACCTTATAGAGGGTAGGGTAATTAGCACCGGTATAACTTATACATTCTTCTTACAAATTATGCAATTGTCATATTTAGTACAACATACCAAACAATGGATAAAAAACAATCCCAGCATAACTAGCATAACTTGTGCCAACATAACTTATACCAGTATAACTTATCCCGGTATAAGCCGTATTCAAACTAAATGACCCCTAAGTGCATTTGTTTTTTTATTTTTTAAAACTCTGGATAGGTCTGAATGGGTCTGATTTCGTTCGCTCAGACCTTTGATCGAGTCTTATTTCGTTCTAGAGGTTAAAAATATCGAAAATACACGCCTGCTCCTTTTCTCTCTCTTAACATCAGGCTATTTCTTCTAATTCCAAAACAAACTGATCCTTCACAATTCACACGTCTCTCTTCAAGGATCAAGCAGCCGTCGAAATCTTTTTCTGGGTAAGATTTTGAAAATTATACTTGGAATTCTCCATCTTGTTTCCACTTTTCTAATGGTAAATTTCAGTTTCTAGTTTAGGGTTTAGCAAAACCCCTTTTAAAATACAATTGAGAAGGAGCTAAACTAGAAGGTTTTGCTTGCCTCTTTTTTGTTTAATTTGATTGAATCTCTGAATTTCCGTAATTTTTTTTTTTTTTTTGTTGACATTCCAATTCTTTAAATCGTAAATCATAATTGGGACGTGTTCTAAATTGTTAGCAATGTTTTTTTCTCTTTTGCAGATTCACATTGTCCCTTTTGAACCTTCTTTTGTTTTCTTCAAGAATTGCATATTAGTGACTGAAATTAATTTCTCTAGTTGAAATATAAACCGTAATTGGTGTTTATGAAGCTCGTCCAAAATTAAGAAACTTTGCTATGGCTAGAATTCGAATAATGAAGTTCTGTGTTGTTGAAATTAGAGCGGCTATAGTTTCATATTTGGCTAGAATTTGGATAACGTATACATAAGTAAAATTTATATTTCGGTGCTTTCTTAATATTTATGTGCTATTGCGCTTGAATTATTTGTCATATGTTACGCGTTCTATAATTGAACCATGCTTTGTTTTGTTTATTCAAGAATAACTTCTTTACTTCCTCAATTCTTTCCTATTTTGTGTTTAAGATTATACCATTTACTACATCTTTCGGTCTTCAAACAGATTATTTGCTTAGAAATATACCACTTATCTTCATGGGTAGCTCAAGGTGAGGCTAGTAAAGCCTTCACTTTAGGCCCCAAAAATTTTGAGGCCCCAAAAAATGTTGTAAAATACGTAATAATACTTTGACCGAAACAATTTTAAACTTTGTAGAAAAAAGTATAAAATCTGCGTAAAAAGGTTTTAAAAAAATAAAGAATATTTACTTTTTAAAATAAGAAATATTCTAGAACTTCGAATTAAACTACTCAAATCTTTATATTAGCAAATAAATTTTTTTACATTAAGATCCAAGGTGATACATTGCAAAGATATGGCTAACATTTACTAATTTAAATTAACACTTGATAATATAAATAGTAATAATATTACTTTGTTTCTTGGTTGTCTCTGTTTTTTTAATATTAGAGTATGTTTTATAATCATTACAATCTTATATTTCAGATATGGAATCTAATGAATATGTAAGAGCGAGTTGGAAAAATACGGACGTGGTAAAAACTTTTTTAGAAACTTGTATTCAAGAAGTATCTTTAAACTGGAGACTTGTAAGTAGTTTGAAACCGGATTCAAGACGTCTGTTTCAAGTGGGGCTTAATGATTAATCGACTCTTCATTACAGAATAAACGAGGGATTTTGATGTGACTTTATTGTTGTTTAGTGCCCTTTGGTATTATGTTATGCCTTTAGTTCTTACGTAGTGCCCTTTAGCATAGTAAAAATAATAATAAATTTTAGCATATGGTGGCTGACTTTGTTTATGGCCATTTAGAGTATTGTTACTTTAGTGTTCTTTAATATTCCGTTGTGTAGAATAAAAATTATATGCTCTTTTTAATAAACTCAGATAGATTACTCAATTATGGATTAGATGTATCAGTAGATAATTATCATATTAAATAGGAATCATAAAATAATCAGTTGCCGCGAAATTTGGGCAAAATATGGCAGTTAACAAACAAATCATTACGAATGAAGTAAATTCAACATTATTTACTATTAAGTTTGTAGTATTTTATTTGATTAATTATTGAATATATCTTCATTAATTATGAAATTTGACTTATATAATAATGTTATAATTTAAAATTAGCTTAAAAAGATGATAATTCAAACACAAACTCTCACTAATTTTAGTCAACAAATGTAAGAAAATAACATAAAAAATAACAATATAGAAAATTTGTCAAACTAAGTTTTTTATAATAATATTTATTAATTATATCATGTATAGTTATGAAAATTAATTATTTAATTCTATTATACCCAAAAATAGCTGAGTAAGAATCAAACATATAAATGATAAACAAACATATAAAATAATAATATAGAAAATGTATCAATCAACGTAATAATATAGAAAAAAATATCGACTAAATATTAATATAAAAGATATTGCAATATATTTAAAGATATTAAACATTTAAATAGAAAAATACCTTAATTAATATTGTACAATTCACAGACATCGCCATGGAGGTTCACCCTGTCCATCCCGGACCTGCATCACTAGAGTTACTCTTGTTACAGGGCGACCATAGGTCTTCACACATATGGAATGACAGTGTCTGTCCCAGACGTTCCGCCCCAAATGTATAGACGATTTATGGGAGTTCATTAGGGACCACCCGCTGCATCCCCGTATAGTTAGACACCTTCAGGGTACATGTTTCTACAGGATCATAGAGATCGACCGGTTGCAGTTCGACTGGGCGTTGATCACGGCTATGATAGAGCGGTGGCGACCAGAAACGCACAAGTTTCATCTACCCATCAACGAGGCTATCATCACGCTTGAGGGCGTGGAGGTTCTGTTCGGGATGCCTGTTGATCGTATACCTAAAGCTTACCCGCATGCTCTTAGAGACTATACGAGAGTGGATTACCTTCATATGTTGCAGCAGCCCACCGGTTTCCAGCTAGCGGAGCCGACTGCATTGAGTGGGGCCAGACTATTGCAAATGATGCCCGTTCGACAGCTTCTGGTGGCGTTGGACGCGGAGATTACGAAGGATTCATCACCAGAGGATATCGACCCGCACATAAGACAGTTGATGCTACTGATGTTTGGTGATATATTGTTCCCGAACACTTCGGGAAACCTAGTCAGCTTGCGATTTATACAACATCTGGAACGACTAGATGATTTATCTGGTTACAATTGGGGTGCAATTGTTCTAGGTTACATGTATAGGCAGATGTGCCGACAACCTTTTCCGATCGACATGACAATACATATAACGCATATTGGTGATGTGTTACGTTTAATATACAAGTTTGTGCGCTTTAGTTCTTCCTAAGCGGAACCAAGAGATCAGTATTCAAAGACCATTTGAAGAGCCATTACAACATCCATTTCTGAAATGCCACTAACATTTAAAAGTGGTTTAATAAGAGGCGAAAAGGTGAAGGTAGTTCAACATATCCACATGAAACACGTCATAACACAATCGATCCCTACCTTGAGAAAAAATCTTGGTTGCTATACTAATTTGGTTGATGACAAGTGGTATGGCGTTCTACGTCCCTTGAAAAATAAGCCTATTAATATACACATTGATCTCAAAGTTGCAGGGCACATTATTGAGGGCGAAGCACATTCTACAAAGCCCGAAGATATCCGAATTTGGGGCGAAAAACTACAATGGCTTCCGCTTTACTCAAAATAGAGTGATTATGAAGTATTAGGTCACTGGCATGGGCTAGTTGTACCACAAGAACTGTCTGCAACCTTCCATACAAACACACACAAAGATGAACCAAGAGTGATTCGGTATTTCATGAAGGGGATTTTAGAGATGGAAAAGGCACTAGCCATTCATCATGCACTGGATGACCTTAACTACCTGAAAGGAACGGAGGATCAGTATTAGGATTTATTAGAAGATAAAAAATTGCATAGAGACAAAGATTATCATGCTTTCCCAACAGTTGTCGAGTGGAAGGGACTACCTAAGTTACCACAGAAGTTGGAGTCCCATATTGCTGTAAAAATCAAGCAAGTTGACTTATTAATGATAAAGATGAAATACGAGGAATGTGTGTCAACTGGGGCCTTGATTACGATGTCCTCGGTCCGGAAGGGTACGTACAAGATGTTGACAAAAAAGATAAAGGCAATGGCAATGAAATAGCGCCAGACAGTGACGATAATGGCGAATGAAAATTGTTATTTATTTCTTGAGGTGTATGTTAAAATGTTGTACTGAATCTTTAATGCTAAATATCAATTAGATTTAACCTCATTGGAAACATAATTTTATTTCAGAAATTTTGCAAACTGAACATTTACAGACATTTAGTACAACAAAAAATACTGCAATAAAACACTACGTTTATCCTTGATAATTGAGCACATTGGATGAACTTCCACCTAGAGTCCACCGCTTCCCAAACCAGCTCAAGGACATTTTCGGCGGTTGTGTCATGTTTGGGAACATATTTCACATTTAAGCGCATAAACGGTATCACCAACATTCATTTAGTTCTGTATCCACGCCCTTTTTTGCACTTGCCGTTGACGCACATAATCCTTGTTACACACCATTTTAAATGGTCTCTGTGGCAAATAGTGCTCAGCACCCACGTGCTGCAACTGTCCATTATAAGTGTTTAAGTATGCAACAATACTATATTCTTTATTAACGTACCTCGTTGCCATGAAACCTAAAAGCACTTCATGGACTGTGAGCATGGCAAGTGATGGATTTCCCATTTTCCACAGGAGCATAATCTTCTGGATTCATTGACGGTGTGTGTATTAATCTCGCGATAGTGATGCAGACCAGTGCGAATTCAAAGAATATATCGCTCGCTGCAATACTGCAAAAATGTGTGCCATCATGCTCGCTTCCTATATTTCTCAAATCGTTTCATTAGACGTAGCATAAATTCAACACCCATTTCCATCAATGACGATGCACCTCTAGATCTTTCAACAGACCTCTTCGGCATCAACTTGAATGACATCCGCACCATGGCAATGACATGCAATCCATGTGCAAACTTCTATAACCTGTAGAAAGACTCAGACACATTTGTAGTCAAAATTCCCCATCTTCTACCAACATCCTTTATGCAAAGTCCACTTTGAAAGAAGCCATAAAATTTCAGTCTCTGCACTGCTCTATACTTCAAGATTCCAGCTTGGTTTCCTTCACAACAACTGCTGAGTGAGTTTGAACTTTGATGAAATTTGGATTCTTTGATTTACTGTTAGCTTGATTTTTGTTGATTGGATGACTCCTTGACTTTGACTATTAAAGTTTGTGTCTTTGTGGTTTTTGTTGCTAGTTCTTGGTTCGTTTTTTCGGGTAGCAGTAAGTGAATTCCTATTTTTGTTGATTGAACTTAAACCACTGCTGTGAGCCTTGTTATGATTAAAAGTTATTGATTGGTGAAAACTAAAAGCTGTTTGTTTCTTATATGAGGTTAGTATGGTATTATCTCTGAACAACTGATTTTGTTGAGTTAATTCAACTTTTTGGTTTTGTGTTGATTGGATAATCACTCTCAATTTGACTCTCACTGTTTGCTTGCTTATGGGTTGGATGTTTTTGTAATATTGGTGACTCTTTCATGTTTTCTGCATCTGTGGACTAGTAGGTGCTAGGAACTTTTTGTTTGGGTAGTGTTAGCTGAAACGAGTATCATTTGCTATAATTCATTTATGGATAATGATTTGGATAGGGAAGAAATAACTATTGAGTTTCTATTTGAAGTCGATTAGGTGGTGTATAACTTCCCACAAGTTGCACATTTAACCATCTTTATATATCTGATCAGGCTGTACTAAATGTATATCTTTATTTAACCTAGACGTCTTAAATTTTTGGCACTTCTTAGTTATGTTACGTTCACAAATTCTCAGAGTTGCTTGGATGGCCCGACATTTTTTATATGTTTACCAAACATATGGACCTTGTTCGGATACTCGAGATTTGCTCTTTCCCTTGTTTTCTCGAATTCCCTGCTGACAAATTTTCAGATAAAGCTTCTAATCCATTTTATGTGTAATTTTTAACTTTGATAAAAAAATTGGCATAGATATATATCCCTTGAATAATAAATTTATTTTGTCAAAACTTCAAATTCCTATCGTGACTAACTTACACAAACACATCTATACTGAGAAGCTTTTCTGAAACACGATCTTCAGGAATTTGTAGGTTCCTCCATACTTGATATACCAAATCGCTTCATTCATTTATTAAGAATTAGAGAGGAGACAGTACCGTTTTCCTAATATGAGGGACACTGGTAACATCTCTCAGTACCGAGATAGATTGGATCAGACTCTGGCGTCTCATGATCTTGTAAACAATCATTTACTTAAGCCCCTTGTCAAGAATCAAATGCTACGCTCGTCAGAATGTGATCTTCAAGGTTTGTTCTGTCACTTCAAATATGGATTTTACTTAATAGGTAGTTACCTTATTCTAAAATATTTATATCATCTAATACATACTAAGCAGAGATGCCTTTCTCCACCCCCACCCCCTTTTTCTTTTGCAGAATGTAGTGATGATCTAGTAGAGAGAAGAACCAAGGAAGTGGCAAACTTCCTGAGCATGTTAAGGAGTGCATCTGTAACTGATGGTGAGAAGTCAAAGTCTTCTGAGGCAACACACGGTGGTTGGAAAGTAGGCTATCTGTCACATTTATAGATTTATCTTTTTTCTAATTCTCAAAATCATGACTCACTAATGTGATTGTGGATCCGAAACTTATTTGAAGCATTAGTGTTGCTCGTGTTTAGTAGCACCAAAGCCTGGTGCTTTATTGGGACAGCCAGAAATATTTAGTGTTACTATTCATGTATTGCAAAAATATTTCTCCTCATCTGTTATTTAGTATGAGAGCAATGCTGGTTTCTCCATCTTTTGCAGGTAAAGCAAGATACTGAAGCATACCGTGTTATGTATCGAGAGGGACCAGAAGGCACTCCTTTCCATACCCTCCTTGTTGAAGGCTATATAGATGGCCCAACAGATGTTTGTAAGATAAATTTAAAATCTCAACTATTTTATTCACTGTTGGAGTGGTTATCAGTCAAGGTCATGTAGAAAGTTCGTGTTGCTTTAGTATTCGACGACTTTTGAGATAAGAACTGGTTGTTTCAGGTTTATGCATCTCATGGGCGCTGAGCTCTACAAGAAATGGTGAGAATCCCGTATGCTAAAAACTCTTAAGCATCATGTCTCATGTTTACCATGCAACAAAAATCAGTTTCTAGGCAGCTGCTTGCTGCACTGCTTCTAAATTGTCTTAACAAGCAATGAGTGAAAGAGGGATATAAAAGTCTGACACTTTTGTTGTCCTAAAGAATAATTGTCTGGGTAAACTCTTAATACAAATGTTCGCATTTCTTCCACAAAAGGACTGGAGTCGGTGCAGAGCTTGAGCTATAAAATTTTAGCTGTAATGGTGGTATTGCATTTGTATCAATAAATTTTGTATAAGTTCGAAATCAAGCATTCGAGTAAGAGAAATTGTATAAGTTGGCAGATATGAGACTGATATAAATGGTGGATAGGTGGCTTTTGAAGTAATTCACGGAGAACGACATTCATGGTAATTCATTAGGGGGAGCGGGGGAGAGAATGTGCATCAAGTACAATTGTATCACAGCATTCGCTCAGAAATACTCTTTATTACCTGTACAACCCAAGTAGTTAATTCACAAACAAAAGGTAAATAAGAAGAGGACATATATATATATATATATATAT